>CM044001.1:95444519-95544519 GCA_024085815.1 Flaveria linearis | reverse complement strand
CTGAGTCTCATTCACATATGCTCTTGCGAATGACCCAGTTTCATGTGTTTACAAGGTGTATAACATTAAGCCTAGACTATTCGTCAAGCGACGGACACACTATATATGACTTATATGCTCCAACAAAAGGTGAACATCCGAGCGTGTTCTTGACGGAAGGATAAAAACCAAAAGACAAACAATAGTATGAACAATAATCGAATGATTTTATTGATAAAACATAATGATTTTAAGCTCGTTACAACTTAAGAATCAAGACTTTTGGCAAGGGGAGATCGAGCATGATCTCCCCTCTCATCCGGCAGCACCTCGGCGCCAGGAACCCTATCAAAACCCTTTTCCGTTTCTACACATTGAAACTGGTATATATAGGCCTCGGCCCATATTAGATGCGACTGGGCCCATTCGTGCGATTGGACCATGCGTATGGTTCAATCGTACGACTGGACCATTCTTATGGTTCAGTCTTACGAATGCCCCAATCGCATCTCTCAGTCGCACGACTGGTCCATTAGCATGGCTCAATCGTACGACTGAGTCTCATTCACATATGCTCCTGCGAATGACCCAGTTTCATGTGTTTACAAGGTGTATAACATTAAGCCTAGACTATTCGTCAAGCGACGGACACACTATATATGACTATATATGCTCCAACAATTGTTGTCGTCACGGCTGCCGTCACGGCTGCCGTCACGGCTGCCGTCACGGCTGCCGTCACGGCTGCCGTCACGGCTGCCGTCACGGCTGCCGTCACGGCTGCCGTCACGGCTGCCGTCACGGCACGGCTGCCGTCACGGCACGGCTGCCGTCACGGCACGGCTGCCGTCACGGCACGGCTGCCGTCACGGCACGGCTGCCGTCACGGCACGGCCGTCACGGCACGGCGGCCGTCACGGCACGGCCCGTCACGGCACGGCGGCCGTCACGGCACGGCGGCCGTCACGGCCGCCGTCACGGCCGCCGTCACGGCCGCCGTCACGGCCGCCGTCACGGCCGCCGTCACGGCCGCCGTCACGGCCGCCGTCACGGCCGCCGTCACGGCCGCCGTCACGGCCGCCGTCACGGCCGCCGTCACGGCCGCCGTCACGGCCGCCGTCACGGCCGCCGTCACGGCTGCGGTCACGGCTGCGGTCACGGCTGTTGTCACGGCTGTTGTCACGGCTGTTGTCACGGTTGTTGTCACGGTTGTTGTCACGGTTGTTGTCCTGGTTGTTGTCCTGGTTGTTGTCCTGGTTGTTGTCCTTGTTGTTGTCCTTGTTGTTGTCGCTGCTGTTGCTGTCGCTATTGCTGTCAATTATTGTTGCCACTGTTGTTATCACTGCTGTTGCTGTCACTGTTGCTGTCACTGTTGTTGTCACTGTTGTTGTCCCTGTTGTTGCCGCTGTTGTTGCCCCTGTTGTTGCCCCTGTTGTTGTCGCTGTTGTTGCCACTGTTGTTGCCACTGTTGTTGCCACTGTTGTTGCCACTGTTGTTGCCACTGTTGTTGCCACTGTTGTTGTCACTGTTGTTGTCACTGTTGTTGTCACTGTTGTTGTCACTGTTGTTGTCACTGTTGTTGTCACTGTTGTTGTCACTGTTGTTGTCACTGTTGTTGTCACTGTTGTTGTCACTGTTGTTGTCACTGTTGTTGTCGTCGTTGTTGTCGTCGTTGTTGTTGTCGTTGTTGTTGTCGTTGTTGTTGTCGTTGTTGTTGTCGTTGTTGTTGTCGTTGTTGTTGTCGTTGTTGTTGTCGTTGTTGTTGTCGTTGTTGTTGTCGTTGTTGTTGTCGTTGTTGTTGTCGTTGTTGTTGTCGTTGTTGTTGTCGTTGTTGTTGTCGTTGTTGTTGTCGTTGTTGTTGTCGTTGTTGTTGTCGTTGTTGTTGTCGTTGTTGTTGTCGTTGTTGTTGTCGTTGTTGTTGTCGTTGTTGTTGTCGTTGTTGTTGTCGTTGTTGTTGTCGTTGTTGTTGTCGTTGTTGTTGTCGTTGTTGTTGTCGTTGTTGTTGTCGTTGTTGTTGTCGTTGTTGTTGTCGTTGTTGTTGTCGTTGTTGTTGTCGTTGTTGTTGTCGTTGTTGTTGTCGTTGTTGTTGTCGTTGTTGTTGTCGTTGTTGTTGTCGTTGTTGTTGTCGTTGTTGTTGTCGTTGTTGTTGTCGTTGTTGTTGTCGTTGTTGTTGTCGTTGTTGTTGTCGTTGTTGTTGTCATTGTTGTTATCATTATTGTTATCATTATTGTTATCATTATTGTTATCACTATTGTTATCATTATTATTATTATTATTATTATTATTATTATTATTATTATTATTATTATTATTATTATTACATATTTAAAAGCCCAACCCACATATCCCCTTACCCATCACCTTCTCCATGTACCGCACCATCACCGTCGGTACACTATCCTCGTTGGCACACCCCATTCTCCATCGCCAACCACCCGCTTTTCTTCCCCAATCCCATAGGTTCAACCCAACCCACGCTGACAAACCGGCTACTAGTATACAACCACTTACAGCCATCGTTGTCTTTCTCTCTCTCCCGCCTCCTGTTTTCCAGGTGAAAAATAGATCTGATCAAGCTATAGAGGATGGCAGTGGGATAGTGATAGTGGTGATGGTTGATGGTAGTTATGGTGATGGCGGTGGTGGTGGTTGATGGTGGTTATGGTGATGGTGATGATGGTTGATGGTGGTTAGGGTGATGATGGTAGGGATGGTGTGTTGGAGACGGTTGATGATGGTGGTGATGGCCGGTAATTGTCAGCGATGGTGATGCTAGGGTTACGATGATGGCAGTGGGACTCATATATATTGATTCATATTTTATATAATTTGTCTTTTTGTTTTGCGGTAAATAAGTCATTTTACATTCACTTAATTTAAAAACTTAACATAAGTTAGTATTTAGGACCAATCGTGGTATGGTTTGTCAAACTGTTTGGACCAGTTATATAAATTTTTAAAGAGTCTATTTCAATTTTGCTCTCTAAGAGCATTCACAACCCGTGCCCTATAATCATGTGAGTGTGTTTGGTATATTATATGGAATGATTTTGAGTGGTTGTGAGTGAAGGAGAGAGAAAATGTTATTGTGGATTGGTATATTTGAAGAATCACTGTACAATCATTATAAATTTTTTAATATTTTGGAAAGTGGTTGTGAGTGAAGGAGAGAGAAAAGGTAATAAAAAAGGTATAAAATATATTATTTAATTGAAAGGAGAGAGAAGAAGAAGTAATTTTTAGTGTAATTATATGGATAAATATAAGGAATGGACTGTGAATGCTCTAAGATTGACTAAAGTAATTATTTCCTTTAAAAGATTAAAATATCAATTTACCTTTAAAAGTTTATATATTATTTTAATTTTACTTTAAAAGTTTTATTATTTTAGATAAAGTTAAAATAACTAATGAAAGTTTTGGAC
The DNA here is from genome assembly GCA_024085815.1 of Flaveria linearis. Taxonomy (NCBI): domain Eukaryota; kingdom Viridiplantae; phylum Streptophyta; class Magnoliopsida; order Asterales; family Asteraceae; genus Flaveria; species Flaveria linearis. The sequence continues at coordinate 95,541,115 of CM044001.1, read as the reverse complement.
TATAATTGAAACAATTTCTTAACTTTTGAAGGTAAATTGATTGTTTTTAATCATTTAAAGAAAAATGGTTATTGTTAACAAATTTCAATGAGTAAAATCAAACTTAACTCGTTTTTTAAAGTTTGAATCAATACTATAATATACGCATACCAATCATGTAATTAACTCAAATAGAATCATACAATGATATGTTATTCTTTTAGATTCACCACTTCAGTAAGCAAAACAAGATTAAAATCAATGAGAAATGCTTCTTAAAGCTTGTTATCATTTTAAAGCTAGTGTCACGATTGAATGTATTAACATATGAAAAATATTTTTTTTAAAATATACATATTAACTTTACACATTCAAATCATAAACTGGTTAAATTTCTCCGACTTAAATGGTCAATACTTGATATAGTTTGAACATATATATTGCAAGCCGATCAAAACAGCCTAACAAGTTTTTGTTTGTACGCTTATAAACACATCTACAAGGTTTTATATGAAAAATATAAGGTCTTAAATGTCACACCCTTAATTTCCACAAACGGGGTAAAACTGTTAGGCGCGTGACATATCAGGATCTCAACCATTAGTTACACCAAACGACACAACATTTATAAAAACATAGTTACTCTTTAACAATTAAAACTTTTCAAATTTGAGTTATTTAAGAAAACATTAAAGTAAATGCGGAAGCGTATTAATTTATATCCAAAGGCGTAAACACGCGCAAAACCATAATAAGTATAAGTTGATAGCAAATATGAATGTGTTTTGTTGACCAGACAATGAAGAAATGCAAGATGATGTGATTCTATCGTGCTCGCCTTAGGAACCTGAAAGAAACATGCTAAAGTGTCAACACAAAATTGGTGAGTCCACAGGTTTTGATAAACAGAACAAGTAATAACTGATACAGTAAACAAAGTAATATCGGTAGGTAGCTAGCCTACTTAACAAATTACATAGTGTATGAAGTTCGCAACGGACGCTGACAATGAACACAGGGCCTCGGCTGTGGCTACCAAACCACAGCAACAGAAAATTAGGTCAATTAAACACTCGTTCGACCACCGGTCGTGCTAGCGCGACTAACCCGAGTGGGGTTTGTCAAACACAATAGATCTACTCAGAATTACCCCGCTGAAGAACATACATTAACGGTTCAAAACGTGAGGACTTAAATTGGTACAACACTAGTAAACATGCGATCATTACAGTAATAATAAATCAAATGAAAATAAGTTTGAACACATTTTTCTTTCCCCCAATGAAAATAGGAAATGTGAGGCTGAGAACTTCACCTTGATTAGCACAGTAATTAAATAATGCAGTGAACAAGGCTTAGGTTCCCGATAAACTTGAATTTCATTTAATAAATAATTAACATTCATTATTAAATATTTAGAGTAAATTTATATGGTTTCACGTTCCACGGTTCGATTAGGACGCAGGTTATCGATTGTATCCCCAACACATGTAAGCACGATCAACGCAACTCATGCACAATATGCATGTTATAAATAAAACATATAACAGATAACACATGCATATACCTAATGTGTGTGTGTGTGTGTATATATATATATATATATATATATATATATATATATCAAAATTATACCCTCAATCACAAGAGAGTTTGTGCACACCCTTTTGTAAATTGATATAAATGAAAAACCAAACCAACCGTAAGTCATCAAATCATTGAGCTAGAGCTTAGGTTGATGTTTTAAGTTTTGTATAAATTGTCATCTTTATTGAGTAATAAAATATTTGTTTGTTGAAGAATACTAACTCTAAAATTGTCATCTTTGTAAATAAATAAATACAAAGTAAGTAGATAAAGATATTGAAACCCAAGATTGAATAATAAAATACTAACTCTAAAATTGCAACTCAAATATCCAACACTTTAATCACCACACACACCAAGCAGAACACACACTAATATAGCCATGCATAAAATACATAATTATAGACATCAATAATACACATGATGCTACATACAATAATTTACTCCCTTCAACCCATGCACATGGCAGCAACAACACCCACAACTTATACATTCAAATCCACAAACACTCAAGCACCTCCCCCCCCCCTTTTTTTTTCTCTCGATACACACACTCACTACAAGAAAAAGAGTCTATGGCGACAAGACCTATGGCGACGACATGGGTTTGTCGCTATAGATTATCTATAGCGACGACATGTCGTCGCCGTAGGTTCAGTTAGGTTTTTGGCAATGCAGACCTATTGCGACGACATGTTGTCGCCTTAGGTGCATCCTATCGTGACGACACATGCGTCCTCGCTAAATGTTAATCGTCCTTGGTTATTTCATTTTAATTTTGATTTATTTTAAATCATACTAAAAAAATTAAAAATGTGTGCATCCTATGGCGACGACATGGGTGAAAAACCAATATTTTCCTTTTTCCCCTAGATATAACTTGGAGGGAAAGATGCCCGCCTTTTATGAAACACCTATGGCGATGACATGTCGTCGCCATAGGTTATAAATAACTTTTTTTATTATTAAAATAAATCAAAACTAATTATTAATATAAATAATAATTATAGTTATTAATAAAAATTATAATAATAATTTATTTACATATCATTACTGTTACTACTGTTATTAAAAGTATTATTGTTATTATTATAATATTATTATAATTATAAGTCATAATAATAATATTAATAAATATTATATTTATTAATTATGATTATAAATAATTTGTGTTAGTGGGGATCAAATATGTTCCGTATGAAAGTTAATATCGATTATATTAAAGGTTAACTCCAATTATGATTATCGATGTTACACGATGATAGTACTTTATGGGAATATTATGTTTATTAACTGTACCTTAATTAAGTTTCTTTATGTTTAATTATCAGTAATGAATATCAAACAATGTTAAATATATTTGGTTTATATGATTAGCATCATTTACATTCATCATATGTTAGTTATGACCCAATTATGATCAATCAAGGTTGAAGTAATCAATATGGCATCTGATGTGTACATATGTGATGCTTAATTTTCTTATGATGCTGAAGATTGTTGTTTTGTATGGACAACAGTATAGTTTAAGAGTAAGATTAAATGGACGTGTGTTTACGGTTTTATAAACAATTTAAGTTAGTTTATGCTTAATTATTCAAGCCTCTAAGACAGTTATGTCATTCTTAAGAGTCTTTATTTGTAGCTAAAGGCAAAGGGTCCGTTACAGACAGGTACGAAGAACTAGTTAAGATAACTTGGGAATAAGGGATTGGAAGAGCAATGCGAAGAATCACTGGTTGATTTCAGCCATTGTTGTTGCGAGCTCCATTGTAGTTGGAGCGGAGGTGAACGATTATCATAAGTGACGTCTGAGATTGGATTATTAATATTATTATTTTTAATATCACAATAATAATAATAATAATAATAATAATAATAATAGAAATAGTACTAATACTACTACTAATAATAATAATAATAATTATATTAATAATACTGATAATAATAATAATAATAATATATTAATAAAACTAATAATAATAATAATAATAATAATAATAATAATAATATAATATAATAATAATAATAACAGGAATAATAATAATAATAATAATAATAATAATAATAATAATAATAATGCAATAATAATAACCCTATAAAAATAACAATAATAATAATAATACTGATAATAATAATAATAATAATAATAATAATAATAATAATAATAATAATAATAATAATAATAATATATTAAGAATATAATTAATGTACCCTATGGCGACGACATAGGGTTTCCATATCCCGTGCATATTCCCCGCCTAAGTATTGGCCAAAAAAATGAATTTGACTTATCGCGATAACATGGCGTCGCTATAGGTTACAGATAGATATAAACCACAAATCGTTTTCTGCCCTATTCACAATCGCCCCCTTTACCCCAAAACCAAAAATTGAGCTCTTCCACCCACCACCATCACCCACGTCGACCCCCACCTTCATCCCGTCGACCACCGCCGTCACCCACCATCGTCATCCCGTCGACCAGCACCATCACCCACCACCGTCACCCACATCATCCCTTCTTCCACCACCATTATTCCGTCGACCTCCACCGTCTAATCGGCCACCACCGCTGCAAGTCAGCCACCAACCACGACGGGAAAAGGTTCCACCGATGAAAATCAGCCACCAACCACCATCATTGTTAAACTTTTAAGGTTAGTATATATATTAATTTTGATTGGATTGTTTTGGTTGATTATAATGTTTAATTATATGATGTTTTGGTTAGTATATGATGTTGTTGGTTGTTAGATTTACAAGATAAATGTTTAATTATATTATTTTGGTAGAATGTAGGTGTAGGTTGTTAGATTTATATGATATAAAGTTTGATTGGATTATTTTGGTTGATGATAACGTTCTAATTGAAGATATAATGTTAAAGGATTAAAATGTGTAATGTTTAATTGTTTTGTTTTGATAGAATAATAAAGTTGAAAGTTATTATAATGACAAGATATAATGTTTAGTTGTATTATTTTGATAGAATGTAGTTGTAGGTTATTAGATTTATATGATATAAAGCATGATTGGATTGTTTTGGTTGAATTATAATGTTATAGGTTAAGATATAAAATTTAATTGAATTGTTTGGGTTGATGATAATGTTCTAATTGAAGATATAATGTTAAAGGATTATAATGTATAATGCTTAATTGTTTTGTTTTGATAGAAAGATAATGTTGAAAGTTATTACATTGGTAAGATATAATATTTAGTTGTATTATTTTGATAGAATGTATTTGTAGCTAGGTTGTTAGATTTATATGATATAAAGTATGATTGGATTGTTTTGGTTGAATTATAATGTTATAGGTTAAGATATAAAATTTAATTGAATTGTTTTTGTTGATGATAATGTTGTAGTTGAAGATATAATGTTAATGGATTGTGCGTGTATTTATGTTTATCTCATGTTCATGTTTATATATGTGTATGAAACAGTTATGACAATTGATAAGAGCTGGATTAAAATAAAAAATCGGACGTCTCCAGTTTTCTTAGAAGGTCTTAAGAACTATATGGAGTATGTTAAGAACTTTATCAACAGTGATGGCAAAACAAAATGCTCGTGTAGAGATTGTGTGAATGCTTTTCAGCATGATTTAAAAATTATTAATGCTCACATACATGATCACGGCTTTGCTCAACACTATACGAGATAGGTTTATCACGGTGAGACCTCTAGTTCTTCTGATGCAGCAAAACAATTTGCTACAATAACACGTACTCCTCAAGCAAGTAATACATCAAATAATGAGATGTTGATGTAATAGATGATATTATCGCAGAGAATGAAGAAAACATGGATGAGGATGGATATAGTTTAGACTTGGAATTTAATGAACTCTATAATGAGCTCAACACTGAGTTATACCCCGGTTATAATTGGATGTCTTCTTTAAACTTTCTAGCCAAACTGATGCATATTAAAGTAATCAACAAGTGGACAAATAGTTCGTTTGATCAACTTTTAGAGTTTTAAAGGTTGCATTCCCAAAAGAAAATCACATTCAATCCTCACACTATGAGGCGAAGAAGAAGCTGAAAAAGATTGGGTTAGGACATGAATCCATTCATGCTTGTATCAATGATTGTGCTTTGTTTTGGAAAGAGAATGAAGAATTGCAAAATTGTCCGATTTCTAACGAGAGTAGATGGGTTGATAAAAACACAAAAAGAAAAAAAGTACCACAAAAATTATTGCGTACTTTCCATTAACTCCTCAACTTAAACGAATGTACAGTTCCAGGTTCACAGCAAAAGATATGATTTCGCATCACACTGGACGCTCAACAGATGGTATTATGCGTCATCCGGTAGATGGGAAGAAAGGCAAGAATTTGATTTGAGACATTCCAAATTTTCCAAAGAGCCTAGGAACGTCCGCTTAGGTCTGGCTGCAGATGGCTTTAATCCATTTGGTAACATGAGTCAAGCTTACAGCATGTGGCCAGTTGTGTTGACATCGTATAACACACCACCGTGGCTATGTATGAAAGAGTCTTCTTTTATGCTAACTTTGCTAATTCCCGGTCCTAAATCACCTGGAAAAGACGTTGATGTTCTTTTATGTAAGGCCCCGTCTCCGGTACGCTCACAGTTAGTCATTCACAGCATAAAACATTACATATTACAAATTTAAGCAGCCGAACTAATTTAACAAAAGCCATTCATTTCATTATAAACACTGTTGCCAAGCAATACACCTTAGTTTAAACAGATTACAAAAGAATGGTTTAACTGCATTACAAAACAACAGTGATATCAATGGAAAATAAATGTCAGTCTTGCCCCACCGAGTAGCCATCCCCGCGTGTCATCCTCAGCAACGTTTTACCTGCCAACTGGAAAATACATAAAAGTCAGCGTTGAAGAGTAAGTTTAAGTTTTATAATTAAAATACTTCACTTTTTGTTCAAAAACCGTTTCTCACTTTCATATATGATCACGCATTGTACATACACATAGGTAATATTATTATTATCTTCATCATTGTTCAATTCATACTTTACCATTATTCTTCCGGTCTTTTGCAACACAGAGTCGCTCACCCACTAGCAATCTCAAGGATTGCAAGACTTTCGGTCTTTTGCGACACAGAGTCGCTCACCCATTAGCAATCTCAAGGATTGCAAGACTTTCGGTCTTTTGCGACACAGAGTCGCTCACCCATTAGCAATCTCAAGGATTGCAAGACTTTTGGTCTTTTGCAACACAGAGTTACTCACCCCATTATCAATCTCAAAGATTGACCCTGTGTGCATCATTCGGGGTAGCTAACCCGCATCATAGTTGAGCTAACGACAACATGGTCGTGCACCTCTTTACATTTGCTTGCAAGACTTCTGTTCATTCATTTACGTTCCACTTTTCTTTATCATTAATCTTTCACTTTATTAATGATAATAATTTTTGTCTCGATCATGATCATACCACATAGAGTCATACGATATTAATATTAATATTAATAATAAGGGTCATAATGGCAATCAAACTTAATCATATGCATTAAATAAACCTTAGTCAACATTTGTCCAAAACCCTAATGGCACAGACTCCCACGAAAATTCTGCATTTAATTCTAAGTGTTAGGCGCATGAGAACTACTTGGGTGCATGAGCCCTGTCTGGGCGCATTTCCACTATGCTGGCGCCCCATCCTAACAGTTAGTAGCTTATCACTTAGGCGCATGAGCCTTTCAGGCGCATGAGCACTGTTGGGGAGCATGAGCCCCAACACTTAAGCTCCTGGTCAAAATCCTGGGAGCATGAAGACTATTCAGGCGTATAAGCCTTATATAGGCGCATTATCATCCTGTTAACTATGTTTCTAAGTCGGTTTCAGTCCCAAACATCCTATTACTTTGTTCTAAGCATACACATACTACACTAAGCATGAACTTAACATAACCATAACATTATATTCGCCCAAAACATACTCCACCCACATACACATGCACATGAACATACGGGTAACATACCCAATCTCATAAAAACATACATACATGTATTTTCCAGCCCCGAAATCATATAAAACATGTAAATGGGGTTCTAGAAACTCACCTGATGCAACTTGGGTGTTCTTCCTTTCCAACCCGCTTGCAATGAGATCAAACACCTAAAGCCAACACCACACACGCACACACGAGCACAATCACAAACACATAAGCACATAAACATGTAACCGGGATAAAACCCTTCATAAACATGTAAAATCACGAATTCTTACCTTGAATTCGTTCACTTCTTCTTATTCTTCTTTAATCCGAGAGTATTCTCTGCCCTCTCTCTCTCTCTAAACCGAGACAATTGGTGAAGTGAGGTGAGGGTGGGCGGCCATACCCACCTTTACACCAACTTTTGAAAGTTTTGTCCTTTTTGGACACGTTTAGTCCCTCCACTTGGACCTTATTGCCTTTCTTGCTTTTATTCTTTGTATCTTGTCTTTTATAAAAAATAACCGGGTGTTACAAGTCCACCCCCCTTATATAGGTTTCGTCCCCGAAACCTGTTATTCCTCAAACAGACGAGGGTAATGCTGTCTCATCTCTTCTTCAGTCTCCCACGTAGACTCGGATCCCTTCCTGTGCTTCCACTGTACACGCACAAGAGGAACCACTTTATTTCTCAGCCTCTTCTCTTTACGATCGATGATTGCCACTGGTTGCTCCATATAATTGAGCCTTTCATCAAGTTCAATGTCCTCCAATGGGACAATCATATCTTCATCAGCTAAGCACTTTCTCAGATGAGATACATGGAATGTGGGATGAATTCCACTTAACTCGTCTGGCAATTCAAGTCGATAGGCTACTTCCCCTACTCGTGCAACGATTCGGAAAGGTCCTATATATCTCGGGCTTAACTTACCTCGTTTTCTGAATCGGATAATTCCTTTCAAAGGTGAGACCTTCAACATGACTCGGTCGCCAACCTTGAACTCTATTGGTCTTTGTCTCTTGTCAGCATACGACTTTTGTCTATCTTTTGCCGCCTTCATGAAGGCTTTGATCTTTTCCAACTTCTCAGTCGTAGCTTCAATCACCTCAACACCTCCCAGCTCTTTCTGCCCAATGTCTCCCCAACATACGGGCGTCCTACATCTCCTACCATATAGCATCTCATAGGGTGGCATGCCAATACTGGCATGATAACTGTTGTTGTACGAGAATTCTGCTAACAGCAGGTGGTCATCCCAACTTCCTCCAAAATCGATCACGCATGCTCGAAGCATATCCTCGAGTGTCTGTATCGTCCTCTCAGGCTGACCGTCCGTCTGAGGATAATAGGCTGTACTAATATGTAGCCTCGTCCCTATTGTATCATGGAATCTTCTCCAAAACTTCGACATAAACCGGGTGTCACGATCCGACACAATAGACACCGGCACGCCATGACGAGCTACGATTTCCTTGATGAACAGATCCGCCAATCTTTCGGATGAATACGTCTCGCGGATCGGTAGGAAGTGGGCACTCTTTGTTAGTCGGTCGACAATCACCCAAATAGTATCATATCCCCTCGACGTGCGAGGCAACTTAGTAATGAAGTCCATGGTGATGTGATCCCACTTCCATTCGGGTATGTCCAACGGTTGGATCTTCCCGTATGGTTTCTGATGTTCCACCTTCACTTATAGGCAAGTAAGGCACTTACTCACGTACTCCGCCATGTCGCGTTTCATGCCCGGCCACCGGTAATCTTTCTTCATATCATGATACATCTTGGTAGAACCGGGATGAATGGAGTATCGAGTCTTATGGGCCTCGTCCATAATCATTCCACGTAGATCCCCGTATCGAGGAATCCACATTCGCCCGAATCGGGTCTTAACACCAAGAGTATTCTCACCCAATTCCGTAACTAGACCTCTCATCCTTTCGGAGTTAAGACGATCTTCTTTCAAAGCCTCATCTTGAAACTCCTTAACCTGTGTCATCACATCGAAGGTCATAATTAACTAATAAGCCTTCACCCGGATCGGCTCGGGCCTTTCCTTTCGGCTAAGGGCATCTGCCACCACGTTGGCCTTGCTCGGATGGTAATGGATTTCGCAATCATAATCCTTTATGAGCTCCAACCATTGCCTCTGCCTCATGTTTAGATCTTTCTGCTCGAAGAAGTACTTCAAGCTTTTGTGGTCTGTGAAGATGGTGCACTTCGTCCCGTATAGATAGCGCCGCCAAATCTTCAACGCAAAAACCACCGCGGCTAGTTCTAGATCGTGCGTGGGATAGTTGACTTCGTGGGTTTTCAGTTGACGAGATGCATAAGCTATTACCCTTCCACGTTGCATCAACACACAACCTAACCCAGAATAAGATGCATCCGAATAGACCACTAAGTATTCATTTCCCTCGAGCAATGTCAAGACAGGAGCTTGTGTTAGTCTCGTCGTCAACTCCTCAAAGGCACCCTCCTGCTCTCGACCCCACATGAACTTCACGTCCTTGCGTGTCAACTTAGTCAAAGGTGAGGCTACCTTGGAGAAGTCTTGAATAAACCTTCTATAGTAGCCCGCCAATCCCAAGAAGCTACGAATTTCAGATGGCATCATAGGAGACTTTCATTGCATCACGGCCTCAACCTTTGCTGGGTCCACCATGATTGCCTCCGCATTTACCACGTGACCCAGAAATTGCACCTCGCGTAGCCAAAAAGCACACTTGGAGAATTTAGAATACAGTTTCTCCTTTCTCAATGTCTCTAACACTTCCTGAATATGACTGGCATGCTCTTCTTCGCTCCTTGAATAAATCAGTATATCATCGATGAACACAATCACTGATTTATCTAACATTGGCCGACACACTCGATTTATCAAATCCATAAAAGCAGCCGGCGTGTTGGTTAAACCAAAGGACATAACGAGAAACTCATAGTGTCCATAACGCGTACGAAAAGCTGTTTTAGGAATGTCCCACTCCTTCACTTTCAATTGATGGTAGCCAGATCGAAGATCTATCCTCGAGAACCAACTGGTACCTTGGAGCTGATCGAACAAGTCATCGATCCTCGGTAACGGATACCGATTCTTTATTGTCAACTTGTTCAATTCACGGTAGTCAATACACATTCTCATGCTACCGTATTTCTTCTTCACGAACAAGACCGGAGCACCCCAAGGAGAGATACTCGGCCTGATAAAACCCTTATCGAGCAATTCTTGCAGTTGCTCCATTAACTCCTTCATCTCAGTCGGAGCTAATCGATACGGTGCCTTGGCGACAGGTTGGGCACCGGGTATCAAGTCAATTTGAAATTCGATTTCGCGATCCGATGGCACACCTGATAGGTCCTCTGGAAACACATCGGGAAAGTCAAACACAACCGACACATCGGACATTTGTGGTGTTGACGTGTCCACATCCTTCGCGTAGGCCAAATAAGCGTTACATCCACGTCTCATGCACTTTCCCGCCACCACCATCGAAATCACTTTCAGAATCGTCGTAACTCGATCACCGTATATCGTCACCGTACTCCCGTCAAGCGCCGTCAGTGTAATCATCTTCTTACGAAACACGATATTCGCTTCATAGATTGCCAACCAATCCATCCCTAGTACTACATCAAATCCACCTAGGGGCATCACATGTAACTTAGCAGCAAACCTATGACCTTCTAACTCTATGGCACAGTCCTCTAACACCTCAGTAACTCTAGTGGACTTACTAATGGAGGTTTCTACTTCAAAGGGCCCTTCAATGCACTTACTACTAACAGACAGTTTAGCACAGAAATTAGCAGAAATAAAACTCCTACTAGCACCAGAATCAAATAACACAGAAGCAAGAGTTTGATATACTAGAAACGTACCTGACACAATATTGGGGTCCGTCCTAGCCTCTTCCCTTGTCATGGTGAAAGCTCTGGCACTTGCCTTCTGCCCCTTAGTCTCGGACGTCTTCTTTGCCCCGGAACTCTCCGCCCTCAGCCTCCTACAGTCCTTGCTCATATGGCCCTCTTCACTGCAGTTATAACACCTCAGCGCCTTACAGTCTTTGTAGATGTGGCCTGGTTTCCCGCACTTGAAACACACGTTGAGCCCCAGCCTGCACTCACCCGTATGCTCCATCCCGCACTTGCCACACCTTTTGGGCCCCGAGCTTGATGACCCCACCCTACGGTCATCCATTCTCATCTTCTTATTGTTCGGGGTAAAACCACCACGCCCGAACCGTTTCCCGTTCCAGTTTCGGTCACCACCACCAGCCTTCCTCACCTCCACCTCTGTTACCTCCCTCTCATCATAGAGTTTCCCAGCCAAATCCACTGCCGACCTAAAAGTGCTTGATTGAGCAACAATCAAGTGCCTATGAATGTCAGCTGGCAGTCCCTGAATGTACCGGTTAATCTTTCGAGACAGCGGTGTCACTTGATCCGGCACCAGCCTCGCCATCTCATTGAATTTGGTGGTGTACTGCTGGTGGGTCATGGTTCCCGCCTCGAGTTGTAGGAACTCCCTCTCGATCTTATCGAGTTCCCTGTGAGGACAAAATTCCTCAATCACCAGCTTCTTCAACTCGTTCCATCGCATTTCCCGATGGCCCTAGAACCTTCAGCTTGGACAATATTGTCCCACCAACACAATGCCGAGTCGACAAAAGAGTTAGTCGCGAACTTCACCCTTTGATCTTCGCGACACTCACTAATCTCCAACACTGCCTCCATCTCCCTCACCCAGCGGTGAGCAGCAGCAGCATTGCCATTGCCATCAAAAATCAGTGGCTTGCACCTCTGGAATGCCCCATAGCTCCATCCCTTGGTCGTTACCCCTACTGCATCCTCCTCTTCCTCGTCGGAAACTACTATCTCAGGCTCCGACCGTTCCTCCTCTCCTTGCTTTCCTTCCCAGTCGACCCTTTCCTGTCCTCCTTCTCCTTTCTCTCCACGTTCCTCACAGCTCGAATAACTTCAGTCACTACAGACGGTAAGACTGCCTGCATGACCTGGTGCACCTCATCAGCAATCTCCTCCCGAGCTGAGGCGTTCAGGCTGGCATTCTCGTTTCCTTCAGTCTGGTCATGAACCTCAGGGTTCTTATGGGTCGTCTCAGGAGCTTTAGCACTGCTCCTAGTCACACGCGGTCGACCTCTGCCTCTAGAAGCCTTGGAAGATTTCTCCCCAGCCATTTCCTAAGCGCTATAAGATTCAAACACTAACACGGTCATTCAAGGTAATAACTCAGTTTATGTCAAGTATAGTAAGTCCCTAATTACAGTGGTCAGTTGTGATTAGCCACTTACTTTACTTTTCACACCCCAAGCATTTCCTATCCCGACTTAATCAGTATTTAAATCTACTAGGAACACATAAGTCAAATAGCACACGCACATATTACCGATAAATTTTTTTTTAGAAAAGAAATACCTGATGGCACCTGGCTACTCGGGCTGACATCCCTCTTTCTGTCCCATTTTCAGTTTAAGTTAAGGTGTATTTTGAAAATGTACCCGTTTCACTTAAACTTTGGCTCTGATACCAACTTGTAAGGCCCCGTCCCCGGGACGCTCACAGTTGGTCATTCACAGCATAAAACATTACATATTATAAATTTAAGCAGCGGAACGAATTTAACAAAAGCCATTTATTTCATTATAAACACTGTTGCCAAGCAATACACCTTAGTTTAAACAGATTACAAAAGAATGGTTTAACTGCATTACAAAACAACAGTGATATCAATGGAAAATGAATGTCAGTCTTGCCCCGCCGAGTAGCCATCCCCGCGTGCCATCCTCAGTAACGTTCTACCTGCCAACTGGAAAATACATAAAAGTCAGGGTTGCTAAGTAAGTTCTAGTTTTATAATTAAAATACTTCACTTTTTGTTCAAAAACCGTTTCTCACTTTCATATATGATCACGCATCGTACGTACACATAGGTAATATTATTATTATCTTCATCATCGTTCAATTCATACTTTTACCATTATTCTTCCGGTCTTTTGTAACACAGAGTCACTCACCCATTAGCAATCTCAAGGATTGCAAGACTTTTGGTCTTTTGCGACACAGAGTCGCTCACCCATTAGCAATCTCAAGGATTGCAAGACTTTCGGTCTTTTGCGACACAGAGTCGCTCACCCATTAGCAATCTCAAGGATTGCAAGACTTTCGGTCTTTTCCAACACAGAGTTGCTCACCCCATTATCAATCTCAAAGATTGACCCTGTGTGCATCATTCGGGGTAGCTAACCCGCATCACAGTTGAGCTAACGACAACATGGTCGTGCACCTCTTTACATTTGCTTGCAAGACTTCTGTTCATTCATTTACGTTCCACTTTTCTTTATCATTAATCTTTCACTTTATTAATGATAATAATTTCTGTCTCGATCATGATCATACCACATAGAGTCATACGATATTAATATTAACTAGGTTTGAACCCCGCGCTTCGCAGCGGGGGTTTTTGTTGGTTCGTTGGAGGTTAAGTAGTTTTAACTCTTGGCTGAATTGCAAGAAATAATACCTACAAAGTTGGCAAAGCCCGCGGGTAAAGTTAACAAAAGCTAGGGACAATCTTTGAAGAAAATTGGTGTTTACTTACCACAGCCTGTTTTCAGTCATGGCCAATTATATGTAGCTTTGTCAAGGACGACTTCACCGAATGCTTTAAAAGTTTACCTAGAATCATCTGACGAAACACCTGCTAATGTGACCAAAAATATAGTTTACTCAGATTTTTTAGATGAAATACGTCACATGCAGGAAAGCTAACATGGCCATTCAAAGAATAGCGGATCTCACATCCAAATGCAAAACCGGTACTATTAAAGTTAGAATCAGCAGACGACATGGCATGATAATAATAAAAAAAAACTTCGTCATAGACAAAAAAAATTAACCAACCTCGTCAACTTCTTTGTTGAATGCTACTATACCACCAAATGCACTCACGGGATCGGCTTTCACAGCTAATCTATATGCTTCAATTAGATCATCACGAGAAGCTACCCCACAAGGGTTTGTATGCTTTACAACAACACAGGTGGGGTTTTCAAATTCACAAACACAATTCCAAGCTGCATCAGCGTCTAAATAATTGTTATATGACATCTCCTGCACCAAAAGATTTTTAATAAAAACATAGTTTGATCAATTCTTTTTAATCTTTAACCATAATGTAAGGTTTTGGTATATCACAAAACATAACAATGGAATGTTAACAATTCAGCCCATTTTCTTGCCAACCCCATTACTCTCTTCATCCTACCAAACAGACCCTGACATCATCATTCCAGTAATCATAAACATTACTGTAAACCCAATATCAACGGATGAAGGCAGATGAGAATATTATTCAAGTGATCGTAAATGAAACACTATAAACTCACCTTCCCATGGTGTTGAATAGCTGTTGCAATACCACCACCATTAACTTCTGACAAGCTGCTGTCAGTGTAAAATGCAGCCTTCTGATGAGGATTTTCTCCATATCCAAGTGAACTCTTTAATGAAAGTGGCACCGTAAAGCTAGGTGGGAATTTATCTTCCAACAACAATAAGATGACCATAAGTTTTCTTGTATCCGTAAGGATAATGGACAGCTTGTTGAATCAATTTTTTTGAACAAAATAAAAGAGAATACCTCCTTCAGTCTGCTTCCACAGCCACTCGGAAACTGCAGAATCATACGCAACGACATGTTGGAAAGCTTTCCATGCAAGTTTCCTTCTAAATTGTTGGTCATCCTTCTTTCCTTTGAGGAATTCAAGAAGCATAGGGTAGTCTTGAGAATCAACAACTACCAGCACATCCTTGTGATTCTGTTTAACGAAAATCAAAAAGCAAATAGAATCCATTTATTAAGAAGTCTTTATCATTGATATGATTGATTTCTTATTAATCACAATAGCATATTATTTGTCTTACAATGGTAAATTAAGAACACCAACACAGACAATGACTATTTCAATTGGAAAAATAACCTTTGCTGCAGCTCTTATCATTGTAGGGCCTCCGATATCAATGTTCTCAATCCCATCATCAAATAAAATTCCATTGCTAGAGGTGACTTTTTCATAAAAGGGATATAAATTTACCACCACCAGTTCAAATGTACCTGTAACAATCAAATATAGAAATAGCTGATTTAATTGACGTACATTGCATTTGATATCATTCAACAGGATATCGATTGTGTAAGTTACTGATACTATGCTTTTCTAGAGCTTCTATGTGATGGCTTTGGTCTCTTCTAGCAAGAATACCTCCATGTACATTAGGATGTAAAGTTTTCACCCGACCATCAAGCTGCAAAAGATGATAAAAGTAATTAAATTCTACAACTTACATATAAACCGATGAAATGTATATTTCTAATGCTATAGTGAATTTTACCATTTCAGGGAACTTGGTAAGTTCTTCTACTTTTGTTACTGAAATTCAAGCTTTTTCCAAAGCAGATGCGGTTCCTCCGGTTGACACAATTGTATATCTGCATAGTCAAGTCACAGACTTCACAATTTTGACTTCCAAAACTTGACTTCACAGCTTTGAGTCAACAAATGTTGGTAAGCAAAGTTGTGAATAAGAAAAGACGTACGGAGACAAAGACAACTGATTATCACATTTCTATTATTTAGAACTTAAACGCAAAATGTAATGGATATCATTAACAGAGGAAGCTAATTCTATGAAAGGTATAAGAAGTAGTTCACCCCAATTCTTGAAGTCCAGTGGCAAGAAGATCCAAGTCCTTCTTGTCTGATAATGAAATCAAAGCATGCTTGCTTGCTGAA
This sequence comes from Flaveria linearis, assembly GCA_024085815.1. Classification (NCBI taxonomy): domain Eukaryota; kingdom Viridiplantae; phylum Streptophyta; class Magnoliopsida; order Asterales; family Asteraceae; genus Flaveria; species Flaveria linearis. The sequence continues at coordinate 95,524,791 of CM044001.1, read as the reverse complement.
AATAAGATAACATAAGAATAAAATGAGTTGGGTGTAAAAATGACAAGTACGATCAACTATGAAGTCCATATCATTGACCTAGTATTCCTTTCTTACAAACCACCTTCTTATAAAGTTACTAAGCCTAAATTCCAATCCTATTATAACCAAACCTAACTGCCAAGCCGGTCTGGCTCACCCGCTAACCGCCCATCACACCAGTCCATTTAGGTGTGTAAGAACCAGACACAGGTTAACTGGCCGCTCCCTAAGGTTCACCGGGTTTTACACCGGTTCTGCCACGATCCACCTGTTCTTAAACACAAAAATCATTATGAAGACTTCACAATCCAAATGCTCTAATTAACCCAAAATCATAATTCATTCAACCAAAGAACACATTAAACTATCATACCAAATTGAACCAAGTGTAACTTCAACAGAGCTATCATAAACATAGATCTATAAAACTTGGATTGAAGAATTTGAGTGAATCAAAGTAAACTAATCGAACCTGTGTTGAAGTGATGTACAACTTCTAGGGTTTCTGTTGAACTAAGTAGCTATCACCCTTGATGTTTGGATTGTTGAAGAAGATGGATCACTTCATGTCTAGATCGATGAGGATAGGCGAGAGATCTCCTCCAAATCACTGGTATGGCTATCGAAATCTCATCAAATAAAATTCCATTGCTAGAGGTGACTTTTTCATAAAAGGGATATAAATTTACCACCACCGGTACAAATGTACCTGTAACAATCAAATATAGAAACAGCTGATTTAATTGACGTACATTGCATTTGATATCATTCAACAGGATATCGAGTGCGTAACTTACTGATATTGTGCTTTTCTAGAGCTTCCATGTGATGGCTTTGGTCTCTTCTGGTAAGAATACCTCCATGTACATTAGGATGTAAAGTTTTCACCCGACCATCAAGCTGCAAAAGATGATAAAAGTAATTAAATTCTACAAATTACATATAAACCGATGAAATGTGTATTTCTAATGCTATAGTGAATTTTACCATTTCAGGGAACTTGGTAAGTTCTTCTACTTTTGTTACTGAAATTCCAGCTTTTTCCAAAGCAGATGCGGTTCCTCCAGTTGACACAATTGTATATCTGCATAGTCAAGTCACAGACTTCACAATTTTGACTTTCAAAACTTGACTTCATAGCTTTGAGTCAACAAATGTTGGTAAGCAAAGTTGTTAATAAGAAAAGACGTACGGAGACAAAGACAACTGATTATCACATTTCTAATATTTAGAACTTAAACGTAAAATGTAATGGATATCATTAACAGAGGAAGCTAATTCTATGAATGGTATAAGAAGTAGTTCACCCCAATTCTTGAAGTCCAGTGGCAAGAAGATCCAAGTCCTTCTTGTCTGATAACGAAATCAAAGCATGCTTGCTTGCTGAAAATAAGATAACATAAGAATAAAATGAGTTGGGTGTAAAAATGACAAGTATGATCAACTATGAAGGCCATAACATTGACCTAGTATTCCTTTCTTACAAACCACCTTCTTATAAAGTTACTAAGCCTAAATTCCAATCCTATTATAACCAAACCTAACTGCCAAGCCGGTCCGGCTCACCCGCTAACCGCCCATCACACCAGTCCATTTAGGTGTGTAAGAACCAGACACAGGTTAACCGGCCGCTCCCTAAGGTTCACCGGGTTTTACACCGGTTCTGCCACGATCCACCTGTTCTTAAACACAAAAATCATTATGAAGACTTCACAATCCAAATGCTCTAATTAACCCAAAATCATAATTCATTCAACCAAAGAACACATTAAACTATTATACCAAATTGAATCAAGTGTAACTTCAACAGAGCTATCATAAACATAGATCTATAAAACTTGGATTGAAGAATTTGAGTGAATCAAAGTAAACTAATCAAACCTGTGTTGAAGCGATGTACAACTTCTAGGGTTTCTGTTGAACTAAGTAGTTATCACCCTTGATGTTTGGATCGTTGAAGAAGATGGATCACTTCATGTCTAGATCGATGAGGATAGGCAATCTGCCTGGAGATGGTATCTTCCTTTCATTCGATCCTCATCCTCATGTCGTTCTTGTGGCTCGAATTCTCCCAGTAGTTTCAGATTTTGGGGATCTTGTTGACCACTGCATCACTTATTTGTGTTGAATGCACGAAAGCTTCGCTTGGAGAAATCGAAGTTGAAGCCGATTGAATTCGATTCTGCTCGAGCTCCTCTTTGTCGAGCTCCTCTTTCTCGAGCTCCTGTATTGGTGGTGGTTTGGGGATTAGGGTTTTGTTCCTTTGGTACGGTGGCACTGTAGCCACCGACCAAAAGGATTAATATGTATATATAATATTAATAATAAGGGTCATAATGACAATCAGACATAATCATATGGATTAAATAAACCTTAGTCAACATTTTTCCAAAACCCTAATGGCACAGACTCCCACGAAAATTCTGCATTTAATTCTAAGTGTTGGGCACATGAGAACTACTTAGGCGCATGAGCCCTGTCTGGGCGCATTTCCACTACGCAGGCGCCCCATCCTAACACTTAGCAGCTTATCACTTAGGCGCATGAGCCTTTCAAGCGCATGAGCATTGTTGGGGAGCATGAGCCCCAACACTTAAGCTCCTGGTCAAAATCCTAGGAGCATGAAGACTATTCAGGCGTATGAGCCTTATATAGGCGCATTATCATCCTGTTAACTATGTTTCTAAGTCGGTTTCAGTCCTAAACATCCTATTACCTTGTTCTAAGCATACACATACTATACTAAGCATGAACTTAACATAACCATAACATTATATTCGCCCAAAACATACCCCACCCACATACACATGCACATGAACATACGGGTAACATACCCAATCTCATAAAAACATACATACATGTATCTTCCAGCCCCGAAATCATATAAAACATGTAAAATGGGGTTCTAGAAACTCACCTGATGCAACTTGGGTGTTCTTCCTTTCCAACCCGCTTGCAGTGAGTTCAAACACCTAAAAACAACACCACACACGCACACACAAGCACAATCACAAACACATAAGCACATAAACATGTAACCGGGATAAAACCCGTCATAAACATATAGAAACCACGAATTCTTACCTTGAATTCGTTCACTTCTTCTTCTTCTTCTTTAATCCGAGAGTATTATCTGCTCTCTCTCTCTCTCTAAACCGATACAATTGGTGAAGTGAGGTGAGGGTGGGCGGCCATACCCACCTTTACACCAACTTTTGAAAGTTTTGTCCTTTTTGGACACTTTTAGTCCCTCCACTTGGACCTTATTTCCTTTCTTGCTTTTATTCTTTGTATCTTGTCTTTTAAAAAAATAACCGGGTGTTATATTTTAAGGCCTCTGGTGGATGAGTTGAAGCAGTTGTGGAAGGATGGAGTACAAATAAGAGATGCCTAGATAGAAACTGTATTAATAATGTGTGCAGCATTATTATGGACCATTAATTATTATCCTGCTCGTAGTAGCTTGTCTGGATGGAGTGGGCAAGGTTATCTTGCATGTGCGACGTGTAACATGGACACCCCCTCGTGCCGTGTTACTAATAAGATATTATTTACCGGTCACAGAAGATTCTTTCCTAGAAGTAATAAATGGAGAGAAATCTTGTTGTTTAATGGTCAGAAAGAGTTAAGAAAGCATCCAAAAGCATTAACTAATTCAAAAATATTAGAACAACTTAGTCGTCTTCCCAATCGTGTTCCAGGTAAACATCCCAACCATGGTGGCGTGAAAAGAAAACGTGACGAGTCAGAGTTGAATTGGACAAAAAAGAGTATATTCTTTGAGCTGGAATATTGGTCATCTCTTGATTTAAAACATAATCTTGATGTTATGCATATCGAGAAAAATGTGTATGAGAGCTTGTTAGGTACCTTGTTGATGAATGAAAAATCAAAACACACACATAAAGCAAGAGAAAACTTAAAAAATTTGGGAATACAGTCAGATTTATGGCTAAGTGTGAAAAACAACAAGGTCATACAACCACAAGCTTCTTACTCTTTCAAACCTAGTGATCGATCTAAATTTTGTCAGTTCATTAAAAGAGTGAGACTACCTGATGGTTTTGGATCAAACTTTAAAAATAAGGTGATTCTTAATAACTCAAATATCATCGGGTTAAAGTCTCATGATTGTCACATTCTTATGCAACGTTTGCTACCAATCGGGGTTCGTGCAGGTTTACCAAAAAATGTTTCAACAACAATTATTAATCTTTGCACATTATTTAAAAAGATTTGTGTACGATCACTAGATGTGGATGACATGTATAAAGCACAGAAAGAAGCGGTTAATATTTTATGCAAATTGGAACTAATATATCCTCTGGCATTTTTTTGATATTATGGTTCATCTAATTCTATACTTACCTGAAGAAGCTATTCTTGGAAGGCCTGTATATATGAGGCGGATGTATCCTTTTGAAAGGTACATGAAAAAGCTGAAAGCTTATCTTCGAAATAAAACCAAGCCTGAAGGATCAATAGCAGAGGGTTATGTTACAGATGAAGCATTGACATTCTGCTCTATCTATCTGGAGGGAATTCAAACCAAATTTAACCGTCCTGATAGGAATGAAGATCCTAGCATTCCAAAGAGAAAGTTCTCTGTCTTTTCATCATAGTGTCGACCAATATCAAAGAAGAAAATCATTTCCCTTAGTGAAAATTCTAAAAAATTATTTCAATGGTTTGTGCTGAATAATTGTGAAGAAGTTAAAGTCTACATATCATAAGTTTTTTACATTAAATTATTCTTATTAGCTTCGCTTTTGCTAAAATGATAAACTGATATAAATATTATATTTCTCACATAGTGAATTTGAACTTGAATTCCCTGTAAACGATGTAAAAATGAATTTTCTTCATGGCTTAATAATAAGTTCAATACGTCTCCTGATAAAGAACTCAAGACATTTGCACATGGCCCCGTGTGCAACATTCTTACACAGCTTGTATTGTCAATGGTGTTAGACTTATGGTACACAGCCGTGATGTTAGACGCACTACCCAAAACAGCGGTGTTGTTACAATAGGAGAAAATGGTACACGATTTTATGGTCAACTAAAAGACATCTACGAGTTGAAGTATATAAATGGTTATAGTGTTGTATTATTTTGTTGTAAATGGTTCGACACATCCCAGAAGGGATCTGTGATTAAAAAGAATAACATTGTTGTTATCGATGTCAGTCGTGAAAGGTTTGGTGATCAGCCTTACATTTTAGCAACACAAGCTCAACAAGTGTTTTATCTTAAAGATCCTTATAAATCCACTGGCAATTAGAGGGTTGTGGAAGATGTTCACCATCGAAAGCTTTGGGATCATCCTAGTATTAGTGTTGCTAATGAGATAGATGTATTTCATGAAAGTCAATCCTCTGATTATAACTTGGTAGTCGATAGCAATTTTGAAGTTGGTGAATCAAGTGCATGAGTTATTAACGATAAGAAAGATGCACATGATAATTGTGAATTAGTCGTAGACTTAAGTTAGTTGCCTGTTGCTCTACCTGATCATGTAGAAGATTTTATTAATGTTGATGAAGAAGATGAAGAAGATGAAGATGCATATCTTTCGGACGAGGAAGATTTTATTAATGATGATGAAGATGATGAAGATGCATTAGATATTAATAATAGTACGGACGAGAGCGATGATCTTGTTGATAAAGATGAATATCATTATAGTGACAACTCAGATTGATTGTATGTATTAAGAACACTTTAATTTATTTCTATTTAAAATGTCACATGAATATCTTTATAGTGATAGCTCAAATTGATTGTATGTACTGAGAATATATTATTCTATTTGCATGTTATGTCTTCAAGCATAGCAGGATCACACGGTGGTGACGGTGGGGGTCAGGACCCCCACGGACATGGATATACTCTTCCTTTTAGTTGCCGGTCATGTAAGTTAATGTTTTAAATATATATCTTTTAATTGAATATATTTTAAATGTTACTAACTTTTTAATTTTTATATCAATATAGCATTAGCTAAAAAAACGACCAAAAGAAAGAAATCTAAATTCATATGAGAAATGGGTTGCAAACAACAGCCAACCACTTCCTGTGCAATTTGATCATACAGGAAAACAATATAAAGTTGTTGGAGAAAATAGTCAATTATTTGTCCGAGCTTTATCCAATCATGTTTCCACCGTTCCTTTTTATTATCCCACTTGGGATAAAGTTCCTGATACGTTCAAGATATCCTTGTTCACTTTTTTGGAGGTGAGTATTTATGTATTGTTTTATTTGTAGTTCGATAATCATAACTTTTATATTCTTTTAATTATTTTAATTTGCAGGAATATTTTGATTTAGAAGCCCATCGTTGCTCAGACCACTGGCAAGGTATACAACTTGGAATACACATGGATTGCCAACGAGCATTTAGAGACAGAAGATATAACATGAAACAATATTTCTTAAGTCAAGGACGTCATGATAATATTGAGCAGGCTATCAATAATCCACCTGAAGGTCAAAGTCAAGAGTCATGGCAGCAGGTGGTTGAGTTTTTCTCAAGTGAACAACATAAACGTCTTTCTCAAAAAGGCGTAACAAATAGAGCTAGACAACTCTATCCAAGTCTGCAAGGTAGTCAATCATATGCTCAAATGTGATATCTTCAGGTAAGAAAATATATATTTTTAGATATGTATTATTAATTCTTTTCAAATATTATGAATATTGTTTTTAATGTTTTTAGGAGCAACAAACCGGGACCCCAAGTCACATCAAAAAATGGAGGAGGGCGCATTATATTGAAGGGTCAGGATGGGTCAACCAGAGGGCAGAAAAAGATTGGGTAAGCTTAATATGTTAAGTATGCTATTATCATGTGTTCATATGTTTATAATATATCGTGTTTGGTGATTTTGGCCCAATATGGCCTATATACTATCCATATTTGAGAATTGTTGGTTTTGATGAGTTGTTAGTTTATATGTTAAAACTTATGAATTTTATGTTAGTTGTACTTATAAATTTAAAAAAACATGATCTATGTGCTATCAATAGTTAAGAATCATTGGTTTTGCGAAGTTGTTAGTTTATATGTTGAAACTTGGGTGCATATGATTAAACAACATGGTGTTTTTTCCATTTTATAATAGTTATGCTGTCGAAATTTTATAAGAATATTAATATCATTTTATTTTAGTTCTTTATAATTGCAGGCAAAAATTGAAAATCAATACGCCTAAATGCAATGTTTTGGAGACCGGATCGGAACGGCCGGTCCGACCGGTTCGACCGGGGATCGGTCCGGTGGCCGGTCCGGTCTGATACGGATCGTTCTGGACGGTCGAACCGGCCGAACCGACCTGCTGGTTGGACCGGGAAACCGGACCTGTTCGGACCGGTTTTGTTTTTTTTTTTTTTTTTTTTAATTTTAATGGGTAAAAACGGGGTGTTAAACCATAAATGAAAATGGAGGCGGGTGAGTTGACTGTTAATGAGATGGAATGTTTAGAGTTGACATTAGGACAAAGACGTGGTCATACGAGAGGTATTGGACGAAAAGTAAAAAATCTCTCTCGTTATGACCCACCAAGCGGGTCATCATCACATCAGGATGAAGAAATAGAAACACTAAAGCGACAAATGCAAGAAATGCAAGAAAGAACGAATCAATTTGAAATAAAATCATAATCCCGATAACGATGAAGACGATGAAAACAACGACAATTAAAAGTTTGTTTGTTTGGGTTGTAAAAACTTAAGATATACTTTCTTTTTGTTAGGTATGTAATTAACTAGAATTGATTGATTTTTATTTGGGTATTTGATATATTAGTTTAAATTTCTATGTATTTTGATTTGGGTTCTTGGTTGGTATTTTAGGTTAAAAACCTAGAAAAAAACAGAATTTAAAAAAATTTAATCAGATACCCTATAGCGACGACATGTCGTCTCCATAGGTAGTTATTTATTATTTTTTCTAAATAATTTAAAATATGAAAACAATATTTTTAGTAACCCTATTGCGACGACTTGTCATCGCCGTAGGTATTATTTATATATTAAAATTCAATTAAAATAAATAAATTTACTGCTATACCGACGGACTTTTGGCGACGCTATGTCCTCGCCACAGACCTATATAGCGACATAGTCTATTACGATGACAAGTTTTTGAGCTATAGCGACACTTCTATTACTACTGACACTGTGGCGACAAAATGTCGTCGCGATAGCCTGTAGCGACGACATAGACACCCTATAGCGACGACTTTTGTCGTCGCAATAGCTACGTTTTTCTTGTAGTGACTTAAAGAAACTCACCCATGACTCACCTCTACCAACTCACACACACCTGCATTAACACACCGACACATGTACGCTTTAATACATACATGGCCAAACACCAAGCACTCATGTAAGCATGCATTCATGCGAATTAAGTAAATACACACAAACACAAGACAAAACACACACACTACAGCCATGCATATATATATATATATAAATATATATATATATATATATATATATATATATATATATATATATATATATATATATATATATATATACCCGCACACACCGGGATACATACACATGCACGAACACATGAGCATACACACTGCAGCATACGCAACAGTCGGCAATCATAACGGAAACAGCCTTCGCAACGTACACCCGCTGAACCAAATCAAAACCGAAACCGAAATCGTAACAGATCGCATGAAATCAATGGACATACCGTATCGATAGACGAGGGCTGCGATCGACGAGATAGGATTCGCCGGGGCCATGTCATCGTGATGGAATTGCCGATGACACTATGGAACCGTCGAGAGGTGGCTGGGGTTGGAACTTCGCCGAGAGAAAAGAGGGCCGAACGATGGACCTAACCTGCGGAGAAGGTCGCTAGAGGGGGGAGGCTACCGGAATGAGGTTGATTGCGAACGGTGGTAGCTTCGACGGCAGGGGGCTCTCTGTGAGTTAGGGTTACGGACTTATGGGATGAGAAGAAACCGTGAGGAAGATACGGTTTTTGTAACACCCGGATATTTTCTTTGAAGCCGACGAAAGAACAAAAAGAAATAAAGTCCAAAGTCGGGGGACCAAACTCACCAACGCGAGAGAGTTGGGTAAATAGGGATATTTGAAGGGAGAGGGCAGCCCTTACCCTCTCCCCACACCCATATTTCAGCCAAGAAGAGAGAAAGAAGAGAGAAAATGAAGAAAAGAGAGAAGAAAGCTTGGTTCGAGTGGGTTCGGGCTTGGAAATCGTCGTGTAGCAGGACTAGACGAAGCTCTTCTTCTTGGTGTAGTTTGTGTGAGTTCTAGGACCCCTATCTTACTCGTTTTCAATTGATTTAGGGATGGAACACATAGTAAACCCGTTGTTGTATGTGTGTGTGTTTGACCCATTTGGATGTGTTTGCGTGTGATGCGTTTGGAGTTTGTTTCCGGGCTTGTGTGTGCTTGAATGGTGTTGTAGTATGCATTCCTAAGGTTTAGGATGGTTGATTTGGGCTTAGATAGGGTTTGGATGAGCTTGGAGGTCGAAAATGGCAGATTGGGTTCGGGATGAACTGCATTCTGCATCAGCTAGGGCTAGGCGACCGACTGGAGGCTATACGGCCGAATAGAGTGCGATTGAGGTTCAGTCGCACGTGAGGCTCAGTTGCACGAGTGAGGCTCAGTCGCACGACTAGAGGGCCAGTCGCATGGGGAGTCATGCGACTGAGGGTCTGTTGGTCCATCATGATCGATTCAACAGTGCAAATGATCATAAACACATACATAACCCACTGAAATTCATTGAACAATGAGAGATTCTAGCTCAACAATCAAAGTAATGATCAAACAATGATGAATAGAGGATATCAAGCTACAATGATGAAGAAATAAGCTCCTAGCACCTCTAGCCGTCACACACACACTTTAGGGTTTGAACAAAATGCAAAAACTATGTTAAAATGAGAAGAACATTACAATATATAGCAGATCATAGGTTCGCTGATAGATTCGCTGGATAGCGAATCTATCAGATCAACCAGCCTAGCTTAGCCGGGCACCAAGACAGGTTCGCCCGGCTACTACCTACAAAAGACTATACATTAAGATCCGGGCGAACCTATAGGTTCGCCCGTAGGTTCGCTAGTACATAAACAATTAAAATATAAAACAAAGACAAAAACACCGACAGGCCAGTGAGTCCAACCTACACTAGTCATCAATACTCCCCCTAGGTTGGACCTCACCTAAGGGGGTCTCTTAAACAGCTCCAGCCTTGACACTCATTCTTGATCAGCTCCAGCAGCTTGCTGAACAATCTGAATAATATCCTGAGCAATCACTTCAGCAAACACATCTTCCTCATTCACCTCCTGCATAAACTTGGCTTCTGAAATTACTGTATCAGGCATATCAATGACACTAACTTCCTCCTGATTTGTGATAGTATGCTCCTCAGATCTAACTCTTGATTCACTGGCTTCTCGATCAAACCTCTTTTCAATTGTACTATCCATTTGCCTAGCCAGATCATCCATGTCCATCCTTAAGTTATCAGCTTGCTTTACCTTCTCCGCAACCTCCTCTATCTCAGCTCTAATTCCTCTGGCTTTGTTGGCAACTATTACAAACAAATTTGCTTCAGCCTTTGTTTCCTCTCCTGCTCCATGGTTGATCACATTCTCACACAACACTTTCAAATCTTCATTACAGAAAGAAAACACCTCCATTGGGTCAAACAATCTGATTTCAGGAGCACCTTTCACTCTAATCACTGCTTCCCCAGTGTTGTTATCATAGAACCATTTCTCAAAAGCTTGCAGTCTGGGGGGAAGAGGATCAGGAATCCTAATTCGATTCACAGTCTTTGCTGGCTTAAGTCTCAGCATAATCTTTCCTTTGCCGGTTACCCAGTCAATGTCTTTCTTCGACCTTTTTCTGTCCATTTTCATGAAGCCAAAGGTCGTGAAGTTATCAGATAAACCCTTCTTAATCTCTAATTCCAGTAGCTTTGCCCGCTCACTCTCATCAGCTCCAAGTAAAGGGATCTCAGCCAATCTCCTTAAATCCCACCTTGGGAGAGTTTTGAAAGCTTTTCGCTTATGAAGATATGAGATCCCTCCTCCTCTTCTCTTAATCATGAATAACTTGAGCTCAGAGTTGTACTTCCAAATAAAGATCTTCTTGTCACACTCCTTTCTAGTTGGATTTTGTATATTCTGAAATAGTGGAGTTATCTCTTCAGCTTCCTTTTCTTTGACGAACCATTCAGATTGGTTCAACTCCACTGTTCCACTTTTGGATGACCTGGTTTCTGCCACATAAGTCACTGGTCGTTCATCTATCTCATAGAATTCGGGCTCCGAACTATAATCCACCAGTTTTTCTTCAACAGCACCCTCTTCATCTATCAAATTAAAGTCCACTTGAGTTCCACCAGCCATTTCTGGCCCAGTAAATGCATCCATATCAAAACCCATCTGTTCATCTAAACCTGCACCCTTATCAACAATCTTTTCTTTTTCCTTTGACATGATAGGATCCTCTGAACCACCGTCCTTATCTCCTTCAGCTTCACCTTCATCAGTACCAGTCAATCCTTTGTACACATCAAAAGAGTTTCGAGCAGCTTCTTTCAACATTCTCGGCTCGTGTTCAGACATAGCAGGTTCCATCCCAGCTGAAGCCTTCATTTCATTCAGTTCTGTGAAGGCTCGGATTAGCAGACTCTGATGATCCTTAAGCATTAGGGCCATACCCTTAATAACATCCCCCTTCTCTTTATCCCTTCTTTCAAGCTCAACATATTTGGCTTTCAAATTTGCTAGCTCAACATTTGCATCCGGTGCAGAAGTCCCAGCAGGTTTGATAGGATCTTCATGCCTCCTTTTTGTTCTTCTTTCTTCTACATGCTGAGAGCTAGACCCAGTCTCAGCTCTCTTCTTGGTCCTTCTCTCTCTTTGTGCATCTAATTCTGCCTGCACTTCATCAATCTCCTTTTCAACACTGTATTCTTTGTCACGAGCGTATGGCTTTCTTTTCTTCAGCCTTATCTCACTTTGATCAACATTCTGTGCCTGGTTTTTCTTCTCAATCTCTATCAGCTTACTAATATGGGTCCATCTTTCAGGCGGATACATGTTTTCCCATAAGTAAGCTATCTTTCCCACGCAGTTGTACCTTACCGACTTACAATCACCAAAGATCCTGATGTTCATCTTCCAAATCTTCAATGTATCACCAACTACAGGCAAGTTTGGTTTTAAATCATTCAGTATTATCTGGATGAATCTGGGATACAACAACCATTTGTCCTTTCTTTGAGCATGGATATTCTGTACCATGTAATCATAAATCAGTTTGGCTATATTACCCTTCTTGCCTTGACAGAATAACACCATTGCCCTTGCCCATTCCAGGTTCAACCCGTCGGTTCCTCCTTTTCTATGATCCAAACACATAATGAATATGTGCGCAATGTATCTCCACTCTCTGATCAAATAAGACTTGATAAACTCCATTTTCTTTTCTCCTGGCATAGGACCTTCATACCCTGCCTTCCTGAGTTCATTGTAAACTTGTTTAGCATCCAATAGAACCTCATCACCAACATCCTCAGTCAAATGTAATATCCTAGCCAGATCATCAGAGGAAAACGAAAGTTCTTGATCGAGGACTTTAGAAGTAATCCTTGAAGGAGTCACACCGACGTCAACCACTGCATTTCTCCAGAAATCACGAACGTGTGTATCATAGACTTCAGGGGAATGAGAAATAGCATGGTGAATATGAGATGACTTCAACCATTTGATGCAGTCTTTATAGACAGCAGCTTTCTCGTGCGTTTCATCCAACAAAGCACACATGTTGTGCTTGTCAATGAATTGAAGAGTCGACATTGTATCTGAAATACAAACGGAAGTTGATTAGATTGATATCAAAATAGAAAGATATGAAAAACAAAAAAAGATTGAAAAAGGTAAAAAAAAATTAGATTCGCTAACAGCGAATCTGATTTGCCATGAACCTATAGGTTCGCAGACAGGCAGCATGCAAAAAGTGCCACGCGAACTTATAGGTTCGCTGGTAGCTTCGCGCGAATCTATTTTCTAATAGCGAATCTGATTGCCATGAACCTATAGGTTCGCAGACAGGCAACAAGCAAAATGTGCCAAGCGAACTTATAGGTTCGCTGTAAGCTTCGAGCGAATCTGTTTGCCACGCATGAGCAGCATGCCTGCATAGATTCGCTCAAACAGATTGAACTTTCGTTCAGATTCGCTGATAGAACACTAGGTTCGCTGAAAACCTAGTTTTGAAAATCAGAATCAAACACTGATTTTAAACCATGTCAAGCATAACACGACTTAATAGAGATCAATGCGACTAAAACCAAACTCCTATTTAATGCACAAACGGTCTCAGGATGATCTATTTGAATCTAAAACCCTCGATGAACTTTCGGGTTAGATTCGACATGACAAACTGATTTCTGATGTAATGCAATGATGAACTACATGCGACGCACTTACAGATGCTCAGAACAATCCCGAAATCAACGAAATAAACAAGGAAAATAGCAGAAGCGATTCTAGGGTTTGTGTATGCGATTCACAGTGCAGCGATTGAAATGCTGCGCGAACCTGTGAATCGCATATATAGGCCTTAGATTCGCTGGCAGCGAATCTACTGATTCGCCCGGCAACACTAAGTCAAAAGACTGACTTCTCCAAAGATCATTGTCGGGCGAACCTATAGGTTCGCTCGCAGATACGCTGAAAACCTTTTTTTTTCTTTTTTTTTTTTAATATAATCTAAGTCATAAAAACATTTGCCCTTTTTGAATACTGAGACACCCCACAATACCTAAACTTAAAAAATAAAATTTAAAAAAACTTAAAATAAAATAAAAAAAATTGAATAAAGAAAGACGAAATTAAAGGATATCCGGAGAGTCATTTATTAGCGAGATTGCAGATATAATTGTCCACTTAAACACATGCCTAATTCTTTTCAACAAGTAATCTGCAGCTTCCTGTTATCATGTTTTTGTAGATTTGAGGAATCTCTGGCAATTCAGTTCCCACAGACATTTGGCAAAGAACGTATCCTGTCATCAGGGCTTATTGAGCATGAGTGATCATTTATCTCTGTGCTAGATCCTAGGGTGTGCATACACAATGATCATTTCTGACACATTGAATGCAAGGGCTTATAATTGAAATAAACATAGACAATGATCAATTGAGAACCATTGTGAATGTGAACAATCAAGGTATATTAGGGAGTGGCTTTAGACAATGATCCCAATTTTGAGAAGCATTGTGAGAGAATAATTGCTTTAGATGCTCGATAGGCTTTGACAATCCATATATTTTGATGGATGTATGACGTAGATCTTTGATCTTCTTTTTCTTTTAAGCATTTAGGGTTGCAGATGATGAGCGCTCCAGGTCTATACTCACGTATAACAGAGGAGATCATCATCTGAACATGCTGATGAGAGCTCCAGGTCTATACTCACGTATAACAGAGGAGATCATCATCTGAACGTGCTGATGAGAGCTCCAGGTCTATACTTACGTATAACAGAGGAGATTATCACTCTAGGTCAGTGCTTCCGCACAGCAGAGGAGATAAGCAAGAAAGGGATTCTGAAGAACTAACTAGATTAACTAGAAGCGTCATTCAGGGCTAGGTGAAGGGGTGATTTGGAGTTTTACAAAGGATTACAACAGAGATAGTAAACTCTCAACCCGTTTAGACAGAGACTTGTATCTTTGTGCAGGCCAACATGTCATGGAAATAATCCTTATCACCGTGATCCTTTGAGCTTTATGTTTGGCCACATAATTACTGTTTACTTTGATTTTAGGCTGAGCCTATCTTGCACATCCCAAGCATAATACTTCTGACCTCCTTCTAAGTCTCATTTTCTGCACGAATAGCCTGAAAAGTAGCAAAATTTTGATACTTAGCAAAAGATGAAATCTAGACTTATACTCCCCCAAAATTTCTATTTGATAGCTTATCTAATAGAGAATTTTAACAAGCAAACGGAAGATAAGTGAGAAAAAAATAAAGGAATAAAAAGAAGAGTAAAGAAATGTGTGACAGAAGGATCCTCAAGGGCAGAAGATAAAAGAGAATATTTACATATTTACATCTTAAACAATTGTTTTTCTTAGAAAAAGGTTTTCAGAATGATATTAATCCTAGCATAGTAATCAATTCATAAAAACGAGGTTTATCAAATGTTTTTGTGAAAAGATCTGCTTTTTGCTTCCTTGTTTCAATAGGAATAATATCAATGAACCCCTTTTCCTGTGCATCACGGATGGCGTGAATTCTTGTTTCGATGTGCTTGGTTCGAGTGTGATGAATTGGACTCTTGGCGATTCCAATAGCGGCTTCATTGTCACAGAAGATTGGGGTGTGAAGGAAGTTGATGCCATAATCCATCATCTGGTGTTGAATCCAGAGCACTTGGCAACAGCAGCCTGATGCAGCAATATATTCAGCTTCTCCTGTGGATAAGGACACTGTTGTTTGCTTTTTGCTTTGCCACGAAACAAGACAGTCACCCAGATATTGACATCCACCGGTGACCGACTTTCTGTTAATCCTGCAACCACCATGATCACTATCAGAAAACGCATGTAAATCAAATTTCCCTCCTTTTGGATACCAAAGCCCCAAACGAGAGGAACCCTTAAGATAACGAAAAATGCGTTTAACAGCTATCTCATGTGATTCTTTAGGATTGGCTTGATAATGAGCACAGTAGCACACGGCAAAAGTGATATCTGGACGGCTTGCAGTCAGATACATGAGAGATCCAATCATCGAACGATATCGATGAGCATCCACGGACTTCCCATTATCATTAGGAGACAAGCATGTCTGAGCAGTAAAGGGAGTAAGTTCTGGCTTTGAATCATCCATGCCGAACTTTGTGATGATTTCCTTGATGTACTTCTCCTGGTGAATAAGAATACCATCCGGTTTCTGTTCCACCTGCAATCCTAAGAAGAAGCACATCTCCCCCATCATGCTCATTTCAAAGCGATCCTTCATCACTTCTTCAAAATCTTTACACAGCTTTTCATTTGTTGATCCAAAGATAATGTCGTCTACATACACTTGAACAATCAGCATCTCACCATCAACCTCTTTCTTGAAAAGTGTCATATCTATAGTACCACGGGAGAAACCCTTGCTGAGGAGATACTGCGTCAAGGTTTCATACCAGATTCGGGGAGCTTGATGCAACCCATACAAAGATTTGTCTAGCTTGTACACTTTATCTGGAAAATCTGGATCCTCGAAACCTGGTGGCTGACATACATAGATCTCCTTATCAATGTTTCCATATAGAAATGCACACTTCACATCCATCTAAAAAACTTTAAAGTTCTTGTGAGCTGCATGTGCAAGAAAAATTCTGATGGCTTCGATCCGAGCAACTGGAGCAAACACTTCAGTGTAGTCTATCCCCTCCTCCTGAGCAAATCCTTGAACAACCAATCTGGCTTTATTTCTGATAACAATACCACGATCATCTGGCTTGTTCCGGAAAACCCACTTGGTACCAATGGGACATTTGTTTGGAGGAAGATCAACTAACTCCCAAACTTTCAACTTCCTGAACTGTTGTAACTCAGATTGCATAGAGTCCACCCAGCTTGGGTCTTCAAGTGCCTGCTTGTAATTCTTTGGAACGATCTGAGATAGAAAAGCTGCATAAAGGCACTCATTTATCAATCCACTTTGACTCCGAGTCCTCACTCCGTCTGTGATAGATCCAATGATGTAGTCATGAGGGTGATCTTTTAAGGTTTTAAAATCAGTGTTAAGTAATGAAGGGTTATGTTGTGGTGTGGATGTGGAAGTGGATGGTTGTGCGGGAGGAGATGAATTTGTGGGAATTGGATCAATAGGAGGATTTTGAATGGATGAAGCAGTGGATGGAATGGTAGATGAGCTTGTAGGATTAGATGATGGAGGTGGTGGTGAAGTTGGTGAAGATGGGATATCAAATGAAGTAGGAGGTAATGAGGTGGTGACAGACTCGGAAATTGGCAAATTGAATGATTTGAAGACAGTAGTAGAATCATAAAACCATGCAGGCTCACTTCCAATGCTTGTTGAGTTGGATTCTTGCCAGTCGACATAGTAGGACTCTTGCACAATCCGTGACCGTTTATTATACACACGATACGCCTTTTGTGTTTCTGAGTACCCAACAAAGAAACATTCATCAGAGACAGCACCAAACTTCATTTTCTGGTCTTGGGTATTTAGTAGAGTACAAGAGCAACCGAAAGGGCGCAGAAAATCAATAAGAGGCTTAATTCCCCGGAACAACTGGTATGATGTCTTCATTTTGCTCTTGACAATCAATACCCGGTTAAGAACATAAGCAGCACAATTAACTGCCTCAGCCCAAAAGATAATCGGAAGCTTTGACTCGATCAACATCGTTCTAGCTGCTTCAATTAGAATTCTATTCTTACGTTCAGCAACACCATTTTGTTGAGGTGTTCTGGCAGCACTGAACTGTCTGAGAATACCCCTTTGTTCACAGAATGAATTGAAGATGTGGTTTCTGAATTCTGTTCCATTGTCGCTCCTAATGGCTTGAATCTTTCTCTTTCCAAGAACCTCAATCAGTGGGATCAGCTTCATCAATTCCTCAGCAGTCTCACTTTTGTTAGATAGAAATCTCACCCAGGAGTACCGAGAGTAGTCATCTGTCACAACAAGACAATAAGATTTCTTAGCAATTGATTTAACACTGATAGGGCCAAATAAGTCAGTATGTAACAATTTGAGGGGATGCTCAATCGAGTTTTGAAGTTTAAGTTTATGTGGCTTTTTGTGCTGTTTTCCTTTTGCATAAGCCATACATTTTTCTACCACAGAATAATCTTTCAGTGGTAGTCCCCTGACCAAATTATTCTTAACTAACTTATTTATTAATTTAAAACTGATATGCCCTAATCTTTTATGCCACTGAAAAGATTCATGGGAAGAAGCTTTTGATAAAAGACAGGTCACGGTGGAAGACGATTCTTTCGATCCCATATTTAACAAATAGGTATCATTTCTCCTTGGAGCTCACATGATCACCATCTCTTCAGGGATTGAGAACTCTGGTTTCAAGAACAGACATTCATTGGCAAGAAACATCACGGGAATATCTTTATCATAGATTTGTGATACACTGAGAAGATTAAATGCCAATTCTGGAACATAGTTGACTTTCTCCAAAGTAAGGAAACCATTTGAAACATCTCCTTAGCCAATCATCTTTCCACCCTTCTTTTCTCCAGCAAAAGCAACATAGCCACCATCAATTATTCTAAAATTTGTCAGCAGGTCCTTCAACCCAGTCATATGTCGGGAACATCCACTATCTACATTCCAATAACTATTTACAGCGGCCTCTGAATGTTCCTGACACATAAAAAATTGGTTAGACCTTGGAAATTGGGACCCAAGTCTTAGTGTACTTAGGTCTTGGAGGAACAGATTTTTTGCAAAAGAAACCATTCACAAAAGCTGTCAATCTAGTTCCAAAAGATTTATTCTGAATATTAAGACCACCTGATTTAGGACATTGCTTTATCAAGTGATCATCCTTTCCACATCTAAAGCAATGGGATCTCAACTTTGTTTTGGAACAATGTGATGAAGGAATTCTATCACTAGACATTTCTACATCACATTCAGACAATCTTGAATCTGAATCACTGTTTGAGTCATATGACTCGCTTGACTTCCCTGTCATAACTTCCACTTTAATTGATTTTTGTTCAATTTTATCTTTGTTATTCCCAGAGGAAGAAGACATTTCTTTATCTTTTGGTTTAGAAATCCTTATCGGTGTAAAAGATGGGATTGGATGAGAGAAGAATTTGTTAAAGCTATTAGTTTTTGTTTCACTTTCAGTGACATGACCTGAAAGTTGAGCTGCATCATTCATACACACATTAGCATCAACTACTGAATTTAAAACATTCAAGTCATCACAAGTGTTTGAAACAGAACATCCTAAGTTACTATTACATGCCATAGAGTTTGAATCCAAAATGGTTCCACCAGACACAAAATGATTACTTAAGCTAAAGTCTACAAATGACTTCTTGGAATTCAAAACATGACTACTAGAGCTCCCAAGACCAACACTGCCACCATAATCATATCCTTCTCGCAACTCCTTAGAATTATCTCCTTCTAAACCTGCAACGGAGCTGTTAGTATCATTCTGTATAATCTCTTGTATCAACTCATTTGATGGATGAGGAGTGGGCATAGGAGAATAACAGAAAGTACTAGGTGGAGGATATACCAATGCATCATTTTCATTACCCAAACCGGTCTTGATCCTTGCCCCCCTTTGTTTTTTGCATAATTCCTCCCTCTTCATGCTCGAAAGAGACCACTGTTCTAATTTATTTTTAAGTTTTCTGACTTCAAATTCAGCAAGTGTGACTTGTTCAGTTAAATAGTTAACTTCACAATTCTTTTCCAAAAGCGTCCTTTTTAAATGTTCATTTTCTTTCAAAGCTTCTCTTAATTTAACAAAATACTTTGACTCATTTTGTTTAAGCTCTTTATTGGTTTTCTTTAATTCATTTTCATTCATTATGAGCAACCTATTAGCTTTGTATATACCAATCAAACTAATTTTGCATGCAGAGGAACACATATCTTCAACAATTTCATAAGGGAGACCCATTACCAGTTTTTCTGCTGCGAGAGCATGATCACATTGGCAATAAGGAGTGTTCCTCTTGTACTCCTCCACAGCTTCTTTCTTGGCTTCTTCAATCATTGCACTCATTTTCAGCTTCTCGTTTTCATCAGCTTCCTTTCCAGCAGATTCACAACCCAGTTTAACCTCTTCCTTAACAGCTTCACACACCAATCCAGTTTGAACAATCTCTTCTTGAACCACAGCTTTCTGAACCACACCTACACATTCCTTAACCTTTTGAATTGCTTCAGACCCAATAGATTCACCATTGCTATCATCTTCATTTTCAGCTTCACCGTAGAACTCCTTGAAAGGATCAAAACTGTCAATGTCCCCATCATCAAGAGCATGTTCTTCCACTATCTCAGCAAATAAGGCATGGTTGATTTCCTGCTTTGACTCCTCAATTTCTGCACTCCAATCAAAGTTGGTCAACAGAGCAGTTTCTTTCTTGGGCTTAGCTTCTTCAACCTTTTCCATGACTGGGATTGTTCTTGAGTTTCCAGAATTAACAGGTTCAGTGACAATGGGAGAAGGACACTCTCTTTTGAAGTGACCGAGCTGCTTACAATTGAAACATCTGAGCTTAGACTTGTCATATCCCAGAGCATTGTTCTGACTCTGGTTTCCAAAATTCTTTCTGCCAGTTCTTTCCATGAACCTCATGGCACGAAGAGTAAGCATGGCTATTTGCCACTGAATGTCGGTTTCTTCAAGGTCATCAGGATCAACCTGATACATATCTTCCACTGTCATGCCACATCCCTTCAATTCTCCAGCCACCAAAGCCTCATAACTGTGCACAAATAACCCAAACAGTGCCATCGTATCGTGTGGAATTTAAGTAGAAACTAAGGCATTTGAACTTGACCCAGCATCCTTACAACCACCACCTGAGTTGACAATTTTACCATACCCAGAGTTAGCGAAGCCACCATTACCACATGAACTCCCACAAGCTGCACCATAATAGTTAGAGTTTGCAGCGGATGAAATTAGTGCAGCATTTTGAGGAGAGACATTGGGAGACATCATGGTTTGATTATACTCTCTTCTCTTCACATCAAGATCAAATGATTTTAACTTGTTGATTACATCCATCAGCTTGTAGTCAGCAAAATTTCTTTCTTGTTTGAGTAGTTTGATTTGCAGACTCCACTGAGCAGGAAGAGAGTCTAACAATTTACTCACTTGCTCATGATTTTCAAGCTGTTCATCATACTTCTTCAGATTGCTTGAAACTGACAAAAAACGGTTTGTGATATCAGTAAGTGTCTCATGCTTATATCCCACGAAAGAGTTAAACTCCTTCTGAGCCTGAGCTTTCTTATCTTTCTTCAGATCTTCGTTCCCGTCATAAAACTCACATAAGGCATCATACAATGCCTTAGCGGTAGTGTGCTCAGCAAACCTGTTATAAATATCCTGATGCAGACACAGAATCAAAGCTTCAAGAGCTTTCTTGTCACGATCGAGCAACTTGATGTCAATCTCAGTATAAGTGCTAGGATCCAGATTTGGTGAAGTGACAGATCCGACAGTTGTTGTTGGTAGGTGAGGTCCATTAGTGATAGATTCCCATTGACCATGATCAGTGTAGAAGAAGAAAGCTTTCAAGCATCGTTTCCAATCCTCAAAATTCTCTCCGTTGACAATCCTCGGTGGTCTGTTTGGTTGAACACACTCCATATCAGTCAAATTCATACTTGTAGCAGACATGATAAGTTCAGAAATTGAATTCACTGAAACTGATGTAGATTCGCTCGTAGATTCGCTTGGCGAACTTACAGGTTCGCTCGGCAGACCAGCAGTAGATTCGCTCGGCAGTGTGAACGAGAGAACAGATTCGCTGAGCAAGTTCACTCGGCAGTGTGAGAACTTTCGTTCAAAAATAGATTCAGCAGCAACTTCGCTTGGTTGTCAACCAAGAGCAGTGAACTTTCGTTCAAAAAGGCTAGATTCGTTGTCCAAAAGGTCAGCAAAGATTGAAGAACAATTTTCCTTAGATTCGCTGGATGAGCTGATAGGTTCGCTGAATGAATCAGCTAGGTTCGCTGGATACGAGACACCCTTTTCCAGCAAGAAATCAGCCCAGTTTGCTCAAAACACAACCAATTGATGAACGGTTTGTTTCAATAGCTTCCTAATACCAAAATCTACAATCCCCAAGCAGTTTCCATATCAAAAACACACTGAACAAGCTCGAAATGAATCAAAAGAGTCTTTGCCTCATAAAACCCCAAAAACAACACAAAAATCAAACTATCAAGAGCACTATGGCTCTGATACCATATTGTTGGTCCATCATGATCGATTCAACAGTGCAAATGATCATAAACACATACATAACCCACTGAAATTCATTGAACAATGAGAGATTCTAGCTCAACAATCAAAGTAATGATCAAACAATGATGAATAGAGGATATCAAGCTACAATGATGAAGAAATAAGCTCCTAGCACCTCTAGCCGTCACACACACTTTAGGGTTTGAACAAAATGCAAAAACTATGTTAAAATGAGAAGAACATTACAATATATAGCAGATCATAGGTTCACTGATAGATTCGCTGGATAGCGAATCTATCAGATCAACCAGCCTAGCTTAGCCGGGCACCAAGACAGGTTCGCCCGGCTACTACCTACAAAAGACTATACATTAAGATCCGAGCGAACCTATAGGTTCGCCCGTAGGTTCGCTAGTACATAAACAATTAAAATATAAAACAAAGACAAAAACACCGACAGGCCGGTGAGTCCAACCTACACTAGTCATCAGGGTCCATTCGCATAGATGCTCATTCGCATAGTGTCCATCCGCATGAGGTCCATTCGCATAGGTGCTCATTCGCATAGTGTTAATCCGCATGAGGTTCATTCGCACGATTGGGTGTTCATCCGCATTGGTGTTCATCCGTACGGTCCATTCGCATGATGTCAGTCGCATGGAGGCCATGCGACTGAAGGGTGCCCATACGCCCAAATAGGGTTGTTGTACCCGAGGAGAAGCATAGTTTAATTACTGACTTTCAGGGGAAAGTACAGATGTAAGTTTTGACGTGGAAGTTCCTGTAAGTACGTATAAGATGGCCGTTGAGGCCTTAGAAGTATGTTAGGCATGATGATGATGATGTTGCATGTTTAAGCATGATGTATGTTATGTATGATGTTGCCCTGTATGATGATGCCACTGCGTATGTTGATGTTCCTTCTTATGACGTATGTTTATCTTTCCCGCTGCTTTACGTGTTATGTTAATGAATGAAACGAAAGTATTATGTAACGTAAAGTGAAAGATAACGAAAGAGGAACATGATGAATGAATGCATGCATTAATAATGAATAAGAGTAAGAAAGGCTTGCAAGCAAACGTATGAGGTGAGCGACCTTGTTGTTGCAACAGACTCGAAATAGGATCCTTGTCATTCGACCTCAGTAATCGTGGCTGTGTGCCATGAAGAGGGTAAAGCTTGACACTATGATCAACCATTGTATAGAACCATTGTTGCATACCTTAGGTGATGTGGCCAAGAGGTGCGGTGCACCGTTATAGAAGGTCTATGATAGGCCTAGGTCCAGTACCACGAAATAGAAAGGTATTGCACATGGAAATGGTACACCTAAACTTTACCTTAGGTACTGTGGCTAAGAGGTGCAGTGCACCGTTATAGAAGGTCTAGGATAGGCCTAGGTCGAGTACCACGAAACAGAAGGGTAAGGTTTATGGTGGATGGAAAGAAAAGAGGTAATGATGAAAGAGTAAGTATGACAAGAAAGTATGATGAATGAACGAATGTTAAAGTATGAACGAATTAAAGTAATGAACGGACAAAATATAATAACACGGTACGAAACGGGATCCTTGTCACTCGACCTCAGTAATCATGGTTGCGTGCCATGAAGAGGGTAAAGTTTGACATGATCTACATAGAAGTAAAATATAATGAATGATGAAGATAATAATGATATTATCTATGTGTACGTATGATGTATGATTGCGTGAAAGTAAAGAAACGGTCTTAACGCAAGTAAAGTATTTTATTTATAAAACTAGAACTCACTCAGCAACACTGACTTTTTATGTGTTTTCAGTTGGCAGGTAATGATCGTTGAGGATGGCACGAGGCGGCTACTCGGCTCTTTTGGATGGCATCCATTTATATAATGCTTTTGTGATGTAATGCAACAATGTATTTTGTAACTGATTAACGATGTATTATTTTGCAAAAGCTTTTATGATAAAATGAGATGTCATTTTGATTGTTTCTGCTGCAATGTTTATATAAGATAAATAAAAATATATGTTTTTGTGCGATGAACGACCAGCTGTAAGCGTCCCGAAAACGGGTGTTGGAGCATATATTGTCATATATAGTGTGTTCGTCGCTTGACGAATAGTCTAGGCTTAATGTTATACACCTTGTAAACACATGAAACTAGGCCATTCGCAGGAGCATATGCAAATGAGACTCAGTCGTACGATTGAGCCATGCTAATGGACCAGTCGTACGACTGAGAGATGCGATTAGGGCATTCGTAAGACTGAGCCATAAGAATGGTCCAGTCGTACGATTGAACCATACGTATGGTCCAATCGCACGAATGGGCCCAGTCGCATCTAATATGGGCCGAGGCCTATATATACCAGTTTCAATGTGTAGAAACCTAAGGGTTTTCATAGTGTTCCTGGCGCCCAGGCGCTGCCGGATGAGAGGGGAGATCATGCTCGATCTCCCCTTGCCAAAAGTCTTGATTCTTAAGTTGTAACGAGCTTAAAATCGTTATGTTTTATCAATAAAATCATTCGATTATTGTTCGTGTTATTGTATATCTTTTGGTTTTTATCCTTCCGTCAAGAACGTGCTCGGATGTTTACCGATCCAGTGACTTCACAATTGGTATTAGAGCCGGTTACTGCTAGAATGATCTAACAATCATTCTAGCAACCCGAACTCTTGATTACTGGATCAAATTTCAGATCTTGACGTTAAACCCACTTCGTGTTCATCTTGTTTTGCTCAAATCTCATTGCGCGTGATGTTTATTTGTTAAAAGCGGACTCGGAATCTTCTTCAGATCATAAAAACGAATCCGGTGGTACAATTATTGTGCTGTGTCTCGTCCAAATCATCGGATTAGGGTTTTTCAGCCTTGTGGCGGCTGCAGATCTGGTTTTCTGCGTTTAGACCCGTTCATGAGATTGGGCCATGCGACTGGACCTCATTCGCACGATTGAACCATTCGTATGGTCCATTCGTACGTCTAACCCAGTCGTATGTCCATTCGTACGAATGAACATTCATTCGCACGACTGACCCTTTCGTGTACTTCATTCGCACGACTGACCCATTCGGAGTATCCATTCGCACGAATCACCCATTCGTACGTATGTCTTCCTTCATCTGTTCAAGTCGCACGAATGAGCTGTGTACCAGACCAAATAAAAAAGAGTCTGGAACAGCTTCTTGCACGAATTTTTCCCTAAACCATTTTTATCAGTCGGGAAGCCTTCTCAAAAAGTCTGGTAAAATAAATATTTTTTGGGAAAATTATAGGGTCATTTTCGGTTCATGTTCGGGTCAATAGTGAAGATTGTCCCAGAGAGTCTATGCAAGAGTTGAGGATGAGCAAAGCACATTCACCCTGAGTTTCTTATGTCAAACAAGTTCGATGGATACCCCATTATTCGTTGGACTTCCAGAATCGGTGAATGTTGTTAGAACACGAAAGAGAGAAGAGAAGATGTCAGCTGTCGGTGCTGATTTTGTGGGGTAGTCAGGAGCATCTGACTATTTATGGGCCAATCAAGTTATATTTATCCGCATAAAGAGGATTCTCATTCTTAGGGGGAATCCATGTATAGAGAAATTGAAGACGCAATCAGAAAGTGACGATGTGAGCAGGTTTCTGATGATGAATCCTCGTGCATGCTGATTTGTTTGATATTGTCAGCTGTGGATTGGAACCTTCAACCTTTTGCCCAATACATCGTATGAAGACGACAGGAGAGCACAATGTATATATATTGGGATATGCTGAACGTGAGGGGGAATTTCTACAGTTGTTAATGTTAAACAGGTTAGACTGTGTGAAGATTGAAGCAATGGAAAACTGGTTATGTCATTATCTGGAAAAATCAGTCATTTGGGGAATGTTACTGCTATGATGGTGTTCTGCAAAGTAAACGAAAGCTATTATGCCTAAATTCATTTTCAGGGATATTGTGATAACCTGACGGATCGGCAATGTTGGCTAATATGGTTGTTCGTTTGATTCTATTGGAAACTAGAGCAAAGATTGACTGAAGATTGTAAGAGGTGTTATCTACTATTCGCAAGCAACGTCCAAGGGGGAATTTGTTGGAGCATATATTGTCATATATAGTGTGTCCGTCGCTTGACGAATAGTCTAGGCTTAATGTTATACACCTTGTAAACACATGAAACTGGGTCATTCGCAGAAACATATGCAAATGAGACTCAGTCGTACGATTGAGCCATGCTAATGGACCAGTCGTACAACTGAGAGATGCGATTGGGGCATTCGTAAGACTGAGCCATAAGAATGGTCCAGCCGTACGATTGAACCATACGTATGGTCCAATCGCACGAATGGGCCCAGTCGCATCTAATATGGGCCGAGGCCTATATATACCAGTTTCAATGTGTAGAAACCTAAGGGTTTTCATAGTGTTCCTGGCGCCCAGGCGCTGCCGGATGAGAGGGGAGATCATGCTCGATCTCCCCTTGCCAAAAGTCTTGATTCTTAAGTTGTAACGAGCTTAAAATCGTTATGTTTTATCAATAAAATCATTCGATTATTGTTCGTGTTATTGTTTATCTTTTGGTTTTTATCCTTCCATCAAGAACGTGCTCGGATGTTTACCGATCCAGTGACTTCACAACGGGGCCTTACAGTTTTCATAAAGGAGTACTTTGAAAAGTTACCCTTTGCCCCCTTTAGATTACTTAATTGCAGGAAAAGTAAATTTATATTTAATCAACATTAAGTTAATAATTAAATAAATTTATAATAACAAAAATTATTATTTAATAGTAAGATTTGATTAATAATAATTTGATTACTCATTAATCATCATTTGGCTAATAATAACATAACAGAGGGAAGTTAGATACGAAAACTATGGTAACTTGAGAAAAAACTCGGGTTGTCACATCATCCCCTTGTTGAAGGAATTTTCATCTCAAAAATTAGAACATCAGGTTCACGAAGAACGCCAGATTTAACAACGACAACGGAGCAATGTTCATAAGTTTACACGTGGTAAGGTTTCTGGAATTTCTTAAGAAGTAGATGTCTGATCTTTGAACAATTGAGGGTACTTCTTCTTCATTTGATCCTCGCTTTCCCAGGTAAAATCTGATCCATGTTTTGAATTCCACCTAACGCGTACAATAGGAATCTTGCTACGCTTTAGGGTTTTGACTTCGCGATCCATAATCTCTACTAGTTTTTCAATGAAACAAAGCTGTTCATCAGTCTCCAGTTCCTCTTATGGAACGACGAGTGATTTGTTGGCTAGACACTTCTTCAGGTTGGAAACATGGAACACGTTATGAACGCCATCGAGTTCTGCAGCTAAGTCTAGCTGATAAGCTAGTGGACCGATCCTTTTGACAATCTCAAACGGTCCAACGTATCTAGGGTTTAGCTTTCCACGCTTTCCAAAGCGTATTACACCCTTCCAAGGTGAAACCTTTAATAACACCTTGTCACCAACTTGAAATTCCAAAGGCTTTCTCCTTCGGTCTGCGTAGCTTTTTTGGCGATCACGAGCTGCCACCATACGGTTACGAATCTGAATGATCTTCTCTGTGGTTTCATGAATAAGCTCAGGACCAGTTAACGGACTATCATCGACTTCGGTCCAACATTGAGGTGATCTGCACTTTCTACCATAAAGTGCCTCAAACAGTGCGGATTTGATGCTCGTGTGGTAACTTTCATTGTAAGAGAATTCAACTAAAGGAAGATGTGTTTCCCAACCATTCCCAAAGTCAATGACGCATGCCCTAAGCATATCTTCTAGGGTTTGGATCATGCATTTAGTCTGACCATTTTTTTGTGGATGATAAGCCATGCTCATATCCAGGCAAGTGCCTAATGACTTCTGCAGTGACTGCCAGAAGTGTGAAGTGAATTGCACGTCACGATCAGAAAAGATCAAAAGTGGCACGCCATGTCGTGACACAATCTCCTTTAAATAAATCTGTGCCAGTTTATCCATTTTATAAGTCTCACGAATGGCCAAGAAATATGCCGACTTGGTCAAATAATCCACTATCACCCAGATAGTATCGTTTCCAGTTTGCGAACGAGTCAACTTTATGACGAAGTCCATGGAAATATTCTCCCATTTCCACACTGGAATCTCAGGTTGTTGAAGCAAACCTGACGGTTTCTTGTTCTCCACTTTGACTTTAGAATAAGTCAAACACTTTGACACGAAAGTGGTAATTTCAGCTTTCATGTTAGGCCACTAGTAATGACCTTCAGATCTTGGTACATCTTGTCAGATCCAGGATGTACTGAGTAACGAGACTTGTGAGCTTCATCCATCACCAACTCTCGGAGATTCCTGAAACATGGGACCCAAACCCTGTCTTCATATTAGCGAAGACCATCTGACTTTTCCTGAAATAATTTCTCAGCTCCTCTGAGACATTCTGACTTGATGTTCTGTTCCTGTAATGCCTGAGTCTGAGCATTCTTAATCTATGATGGTGGGTCAGAATGGATTGGTAATTGCAATGTAAGGACACGACGAGTCTTTAGGGTTTCCTTACGACTAAGGACATCGGCTACCACATTAGCTTTTCCCGGATGATACTTAATGGCACAGTCGTAATCATTCAGGAGTTCCAACCATCGTCGTTGCCTCATGTTCAGCTCCTTCTGCTTGTAAATGTGCTGAAGACTCTTATGATCAGTGAAGATCATACAGTTGGTTCCATATAGGTAATGCCTCCAGATCTTGAGTGTGAATACCGCAGCTCCCAACTCTAGATCATGACTTGTATAGTTCTTCTCATGCACCTTAAGCTGTCTCGATGCATAAGCTATCACTTTCTCGCGTTGCATCAACACGCAACCCAAGCCCTAGATTGATGCGTCACAATACACCACAAAATCATCCGTTCCCTCAGATAATGCCAAGATCGGAGCACTACACAGTTTTTCTTTAAGTGCTGGGAAAGTCACTTCTTCCTTGCTACCCCACTTGTAGATTGTTCCTTTGTGAGTTAGGACAGTCAAGGGTTAAGTTAGTTTGGAAAATCCTTCTATGAAACACCGATAATAACTCCCTAATCCAAGAAATTGGCGCACCTCAGTAGGCGTCATTGGGGCAGGCCAATTCTTGATTGCCTCAGTCTTAGACGGGTCAACATGGATGTCATTCTCATTAACCACATGCCCTAGGAACTGTACTTTTCTCATCCAAAAGTCACACTTGGAAAACATGGCATATAGTTGTTCGGTTTTAAGAAGCTCTAGAATAGTCCTTAAGTGTTCCTCTTGTTCCTCGTTATTCTTAGAATAAATGAGTATGTCAACAATGAAGACGATGACAAACTTGTCTAAATAGTGTTTGTAAACACGGTTCATCAGATCCATAAAGACTGCAGGAGCATTCGTCAGACCAACTGGCATGACTGCGAACTCAAAGTGTCCATATTGAGTTATGAAGGCTGTCTTGGATATGTCGTCTATTCGAACCCTAAGCTGATGATATCCAGACCTCAGATCAAATTTCAAATAGTAACCCAATCCTTGCAGTTGGTCAAACAGGTCGCCGATATGTGGAAGGGGGTATCGATTCTTTATGGTAACCCTGTCTAATTCCTGATAGTTGATGCACATCCGAAAGGTTCCACCTTTCTTTTTCACGAATAACACATGTGCGCCCCAAGGTGAAGAACTTGGGCGTATGAAACCCTTGTCTAACAGTTCCTGCAACTGTTTCGACAATTCCTGGAGTTCATTCGGTGTCAAACGATATGTCACTCGAGCGATAGGGGCAGCTCATGGTGTCAACTTGATCTGGAACTCTACTTGCCTATGTGGAAGAAGGCCAGGCAAGTCCTCGGGAAATACCTCAGGAATGTCTTTAACAATCAGAATATCTTCAAGTCTCTTCTCCTCGGTGGTCTTTTCAGTAACTGGGCTAGAATCGCTGGATGCCCTTTCCTTAAACACTTCTGCGCTTTCATGTAAGAGATGATACCGACCATAGCACCACTCTTGTCGCCTTCCACCGAGAGTATCTTTCCATCAGACAAAGGTAATCGAATGAGTTTCTCACGAAAAATGATTTTGGCTTGGTTCCTGGACAACCAATCCATGCCAACCATAACATCAAAGCTACCATGGGTAATAGGAATCAGACTTTACCGAATGAATGTCTAGGTAAATCTAAATTACAACCACCAAGCACTTGGGTAGCGGTTATAGTTCTACCATCAGTTACTTCTATGGCAGGTTTTGGAACTTAAGTTGGTAAGAACTACCTCTAGCAGCCAACTCAAGTTACTGAGTATGAAATTTCCATCGACATTTGAATGAGAATGCTGAAGCAAAACTACCATTTCTCCCTGTTTTCTATCTTCTTGAGTCTTGGACAGTTTCTTTTTAAATGAACAGGTTGTCTACACTCATAACATCCTTTACGTGCTTCTTGTGGCTGAGAAGACTTGGTCGAGATGTTCACACGATGGTTCTTGAAGGTATGGCCAAATTTTCGCAAATCGCTCTCAGATGTCCTCGTTGCACAACCCATGGAGATGATAGTTGCACTTGTTGCTTATAGTGGAAACGCAGAGTTATAACAGTCAGGGTCGTCGTAAGACACTTTGTTAACTAACCTTACACCGAACACAGTCAACCAGGAAAATCCAATTTGAATCCCACCACTGAGGGAGAAGTAAAAGTAACTTACGCTCAGCATGATAAACACCAAATGAAATGAATGTTGGAATGTTTAAACGACCAAGACTCTAAGTCTTAAGGTTAACCCAATGAACAGAGGATACATGCGTAGAGAGTATCATCACTCTATTGCAACTCTTGAAGATTTGGCACATTGTAGATGGATAGTATTGCACGATCATTGAAATACTAGAAAGAGCAATGTTTGATAGAGAATAGGACTAATGCCATAATATGAATCTGATTACGGCTTGAGGTAGATAAGAACTTTCATACAAGTAGAAATGAAGGATTGTTTCCATATTAATAGTGAAGTTATATGAGAATCAAGACTCTCATATCCCAAAGTATAGAAATGAAAATTTGTGCTGACTATGATCGTTATCACTTGACAGAGTTCGCCAGACTTCTCATGCACGACAAATTACAATTACGTGTGCACCCGTAATGGTAATTTGCTTTGCATGGTCACCCCTGGTTCCTCTTATCCGAGCTAACATACCTTGTCAAGTATAGAATGTTATCAACGATAGAAGTATCAAAGATATTATCATTAAACCAAAGGTCAATTAACCAAGGTTGTACGAAATCGTCGATATACTCAGGTTAGATGAGTAAAATAGTATTATCATAAGTAAACCCTGATAAGTCATGTCCCAAAGTCTATGATAACCGCCAGTGCAGCTACTTCCTGCTCCACAGGGCAATGAAGAGAAGTGGCAAGGTAGATAAAGAAAGTATGATAGGAATAGCTCTCGTTCGAGAGAGCATTCAATAGGAAACAGAACATGCTCCCGACGAACCATCCAAGTCGAGTACCAATGGTATTGTATTTGTTTTCAAAATGTATGATGTAAAAGGTATAGTAAATCTTTAATCATAATTAACCTTCTCGTGACTCACAGTAACTCGGAGTCACCCGCGCTAAGGAACAGGCGATAACAACGGGGAATTAGGACGACCTGACATTTTCCTACTAGCCTTAGCATAAGAAGATGAAGGCACCATCCCTGTAGTCGAATGCTTACAGGAATGCGCCAAGCAAACAGTTCTCAAGCAAGCAAAACAAGAAAGTATAGCTTAATAATCTACATGTGTGTAACTAATGCAAATACAGCTATAGTCTAAAATGCAATGCAAATAAGATGTACAATTTAGTTCGCTATAACTAATGCTCTATACCAATCTATCACACCCTCAATTTCCACAAACGGGGTAATACTGTTAGGCGCGTGACATACCGGGATCTTAACCATTAGTTACACCAAACGACAAAACATTTATAAAAACATAAAAACTTTTCAAATTTGAGTTATTTAAGAAAACATTAAAGTGAATGCGGAAGCGTATTAATTTATATCCAAAGGCGTAATCACGCGCAAAACCTTAATAAGTATAAGTTGATAGCAAATATGAATGTGTTTTGTTGACTAGACAATGAACAAAATGCAAGATGATATGATCCTATCGTGCTTGCCTTAGGACCTGAAAGAAACATGCTAAAGTGTTAACACAAAGTTGGTGAGTCCACAGGTTTTGATAAACAGAACAAATAATAACCGATACAGTAAACAAAGTAATATCCGTAGATAGCTAACCTACTTAACAAATTACATAGTGTATGAAGTTCGCAACCGACGCTGACAATGAACACAGGGCCTCGGCTGTGGCTACCAAACCACAGCAACAGAAAATTAGGTCAATTAAACACTCGTTCGACCACCGGTCGTGCTAGCGCGACTAACCCGGGTGAGGTTTGTCAAACCCAGTAGATCTATACTCAGAATTACCCCGCTGAAGAACATATATTAACGGTTCAAAACATGAGGACTTAAATTGGTACAACACTAGTAAACATGCGGTCATTACAGTAATACTAAATCAAATGAAAATAAGTTTGAACACATGTTTCTTTCCCCCAATGAAACTAGGAAAAGTGGGGCTGAGAACTCACCTTGATTAGCACAGTAATTAAATAATGCAGTGAACAAGGCTTAGATTCCCGATCAACCTGAATTTCATTATATAATTAACATAATTATTAAATATTTAGAGTAAATTTATATGGTTTCGCGTTCCACGGTTCGATCAGGACGCAAGTTATCGATTGTATCCCCAACACATGCAAGCACGATCAACGCAACTCACGCACAATATGCATGTTAACTATCAAACATTGAAAAAGATGATTACTACTACTTCTATAATATCTGATTTATAATCACAATGTCAATTATCGGTATGAATTCAATCACAATTAGCGTAAATTTAATTTGGAAACGAGTCGGATCAATTGTAATTTATACGTGACCACTCCGCGTACAATATCGTGGCAACGTAGGGGGTGGGGTAAAATACCTTGTTTATATGTATTAAGTACATTTTTTAAAAGTTAAAAAGAATCACAGAACCATCGATAAAGTCAACCAATATTGTGATCACACATAACCAATGGATGTAGCTAAAGTTCATACTGAATCCCACCTTTTAATACAATTTGAGAATATATACGTTTATTCCAACATATAGTATATTTCTTAAAGAAATCTTACAAAAGAAAGGACTTATGTTGCAATCATATTATTTACCAATTAAAAGAACAATTATAATTTAATAGGATAAAGAAATAAAAAATCAAAATATAGAATTAACCATAAGTCAACATGTGGCATCCAGTATTCATTAGAATAGAGAGATGGAAAAACATACTTTTAAATGGCATACAAAAATAGCACATATTTCATGTTATTTTTATTTATTCAATACTAGGTTACAATCTCGTGTAATACATGAGCTAAATAAATTTACTATTACATTATTTATAATATAAAAAGTTGTCTTAAATACTGTTTATTATACGGATTAAATAAACCCATTTATTACACATTTGAAATTTGAAGTTAACGTATTTGAAATTTTAATTATGGATAGTTATTAATTAATTAATAAATAGTTGTTATAACATTCGTAATTAAAAAGAGAGAAACAAGAAAACCAATTATTAGATCGCATAAAATGATGACAAATATTCGTATTTAATTTTATTTATTAATACGGATGAAAAATACGGTGACCAAATAGGTGAGATTGACAAATCATCAAAAGGACAAATGTTAAAGGAATGTCTAGTATTATCAAATACTGACTTGAATTATTTTAAGTAAACGTAGACTTGCATTTTTTCCTATATATATATATAACTATTGCAATAAATTGCTTTTGACTTAACATTAATTGTTCACTCGTCAATACTAAGGTGATCGTGTCATCAGTGATAACTCTACTTTCCGTAAAGGCTTTCAGAAGCAAGTAATCATAATTACCCATCATCGAATATTCAAAATTAGTACATCATTTCTCCCATTTTAGTATTTTTTTAATTTTAATATATCACTATTTCTTTGCGACGAAAGTCTATGTTAGATGCTTCAAAAGTCAATAACCCTACGCAATACACATAATCAAACAGAATAAAAATAAGTATTTAATTTGGTCCATATGGTACGTTTATGTTACAAGATTGGTTCTAAATTTAAAGAAATTACTTCATTGGTCTCAAGTGTTTAATAAATTGTAACACGCTTGGTTCTGACACTAACTATCTATCTTCTGTTAAGTTTCTTAGATAGTTGAGTGTAAAATGATAAATATACCCTTCAATATAATAATAATAATAATAATAATAATAATAATAATAATAATAATAATAATAATAATAATAATAATAATAATAGTAATAATAATAATAATAAAATAATAGTAATAGTAATAATAATAATAATAGTAATAATAATAATAATAGTAATAGTAATAGTAATAATAGTAATAATAGTAATAATAATAATAGTAATAATAGTAGTAGTAGTAGTAGTAATAATAATAATAATAATAATAATAATAATAATAATAATAATAATAATAATAACAATAATAATAACAATAATAATAACAATAGTAATAACAATAATAATAACAATAACAATAACAATAACAATAATAATAACAATAATAATAACAATAATAAACAAACAAACAAACAAACAAACCCAGTATATCCCACTCAAAAGTAGGGTCTGGGGAGGGTAGGTGTTGGCAAGTCTTTCCTCTATCCCGATAGATAGAGAGACCGCTTCCAAAGAGACCCCCGGCTCGATAACAAAAGCAATAAAGCTAGGAAATCAACATATAACCAAACATATAATATAAGCTATATGATATATGATATATGAAACAGCAAACATTAAAATATCATCAAAAAGAAATATAAAATGAACAAGCCTGCATCAGGGAAGCAACAAATTTTCCCTAAAAAAAGGTCGCAGTGTACTACATACACATCAGGCCCCGTAAGAAGTAATGAAAGTCCCTTCGTAGCTACAGAAACCACTAAAAGTCCTTGATTTTAATTCTACGTCTCTACTCGCTCCTATCCCCGATCATGTGCTCAGAGAGGTGCAAGTGTGTCATATCTCGCCTAATTATCTCTTCCCAACAATAATAATAACAATAATAATAAGAATAATAATAACAATAATAATAACAATAATAATAACAATAATAATAATAACAATAATAATAACAATAATAATAACAATAATAATAATAATAATAATAATAATAAATAATAATAATAATAATAATAATAGTAATAGTAATAATAATAATAATAACAATAATAATAATAACAATAATAATAATAATAATAATAATAATAATAATAATAATAATAATAATAATAATAATAATAATAATAATAATAATAATAATAATAATAATAATAATAATAATAATTGCATTAGGGCTAATCGAAAAACATCCCCACCAAATAAAGATCCACTCATGTACAAACCCTCTGATCCACTTGAAATGTTTGCATCAGGTGAAACTCAAAACCACAACATTCATATTAAAAAGCCAAAAGATGCATCCGGCCAAAACAATTGCATTAGGGCTAATCGAAAAACATCCCCACTCAATTTTGTGTCTTTATTTTTGCATCTTCTCCACCCAACTTTCTCATTTTTCAACAAAAAAAGTTGTTCCATTCTTACCTACAACCCAAAAAATTAACCATTATCGGTCAATTTAATTTTCAAAAAAGTGGCCCCATGAAAACATCCACAAAAATCCCATCAAGAGATGCCCCACCGCCCCAGCACCATATTATGGTAAAATATTATAAATCAAGCTACACCATTTGAATTTGGTTTATGTTATTTCCTTAACACATACCATATGCATTCCTAACAAACAACACTATGGTGACCTGTTACAGATGCTCTAATTCAAGCGCTATTCACGTGTATACAATAACCTAATTGAAAACAAAAACAAATCATGTGTATACAAACTCTACCTCTCAGAGAAGATCATGGGTGGTTTAGCCGGACATGGTAATGAGAATCATAGCGAAAACGAATAAGAACATTGTTCT
Source organism: Flaveria linearis (assembly GCA_024085815.1). NCBI lineage: Eukaryota > Viridiplantae > Streptophyta > Magnoliopsida > Asterales > Asteraceae > Flaveria > Flaveria linearis. Next base: position 95,488,644 of record CM044001.1, on the reverse strand, counting down.
AGACATAAGGGAATCAAACCAAATGATAAAATAAGATCTTGAGCCTTGAAATCGCCTCCGGAAGTCTTCAGGATCGTTCTTTGGACTTGGGTGTGACTTAGAATGAAGTGGTTGGTCAAAACCTAGATTTCCTGTCTTTTAATAAAAATTCAGCGGGCCATGTACCATAGGTCCTGTGACCACCGTTAGTCACGGTAGGCGCCTTCTGTTATTTTCTAGCCCACATCCACCGTAGGTCATACGCCCACCGTAAGTTACGATGGGGGCCTATTGTTTTTTCAGGGGCTGTTTGTTTTTTCCCAAAACCTTTTCTCAGCCTCTTTTGTCTTCACCAAGAAGAGGACGCGCAGACATTTGGGCTTACAGACTGTTTGTTTTTCCGAAGACATTTCACTTAAAAATGTCTTCCCGTCCTCTTTTTGGAGAAGACCTGAACATAAGTCTTCAAACCTCTTCACGTCTCTTCCACAACCCCACAACCCCAACCTTCACCGCTTCCACAACCCCACAACCCCAACCTTCACAGCCTTCACCGCCGTCGCCGCTCCAGCCTTCACCGCCGTCGCCGCTCCAGCCTTCGACCTTCGACCTTCGCAGATCCCCGTTCGACCTGAGATGTGAAAGAAACAATCGATGGGATGATGAACACCATTGATAGAACTGCAAATAACAGCAAGAGGATGATGAGGACGCCGGAGTTGAAGAAGAGGGCGGAGGAACGGCGGCGGTAGATTTCGGTACGGCGGAGGTTGGTGGTGCTTTGTATCCAGAACGGGGTTCTCGGCGTCTGTTCGCCGTCGTCGTCCATAACTTCCGGCGAGAGGAAGAAGATGATGATGAAAGAGGGTTTTGAGGAAGCTTTTGGGGTGTTTGCTTTAAGCTTTTGGTAAAAGTTATCATTTATAAGATATTTTATTGTAAAGTTATTTAGAAAATAAAAAATGAGAAAAAAAATAAAAATAGAAAGGATTAGTTGTAACTAAAAATGTGAACTCGTAGAAAATGTGAATTCAAGTATTATAAAATAATAACAATCTGCTTATCTTGTTTCACATTTGTTAGTGTATGATACTTGTTGTGCAAATTTAATCATTAAAGAATATGAGATTATTTATTTCCATCATCTTTCACGTGAAATTGAGAATTTTCCCTGATGTTGAATGTTGAGTGTTGTGTGATTCATGAAATGTAATGTAATTTAATTATCTTTCTTAGTGTTGTATGATTTTATGAATATTATTGTAGTGTTGTATGACTTTTATTTATATTTTAATGTATTTCTATGACTTTTATTTATATATTAATGTATTAGTTGTTTTTAAAGTTTAAAAAATAAATTTAGTTTAATTACATAATATTTCAGCATTCTGCAGATGTTAAACAAAACAAACAGTCTTTTTCTTGCAGACTGCAGACATTTGGTCCACCTCTTCTGCTGCAGATGTCTGCAGATGTGGTCCGCAGACTGCAGACGTTTTCCTGCAGAAAAAACAAACAGCACCTCAGTCTCTGGTCACCATAAGTTACAGTGACTACATGACCTATGGTGCCCAACTTCCAATTTTCCCATCGTTTGTCTCTTTTCTTGTCTTTTGATCGGGCTTGCTCAAGTCCTTCCTAAGACTTCTCAATTAGCTTTATTTACCTCTTTTAGCTCCCAATGCCTGCAAATCACAAACACACTCGGAGTATCCTCTTTCCAACCTATAAATTCATTAAAATCATACAATTAATACCATTAAAACCCATTCAAACACCCGAACATCAGTAGGCAAACTCAGAGGATAAAGAAGCTGCTTTTAATAAGGCCATTTTTACTATAAGTGTACCCTACAACATACTAATATGAATGACTAACTTAACTAATGTCATTTACTATTATGATATCGTATTTTTGTTTCAATAAATGATTATTACCCCCGGTTCAAAGTCGAAAATGGAAAACCTAATATTTTTGTTAGTTTTATTACAATGATATGTTTTACATGGATGCTTTTGAAAAATTTAGATTTTTTAGGTATTTTTGTGTTTAAACCGATCTATGAAATTTCAGGGTCGGCCCTGAGGAGCGCTATGGGTTGGGCCGCCACCTAGTGCCCAATCTCCTCAGGGACCAGCAATTCTATATTTTTTTATTTTTTAATATTATATGTATGTATGTATTTTAAAAAATAACTATATACTTTGTTAAATACTTAAACCCTTAGTCACTAAAAACTCATTAATATTTTAATTATTTTAGACATATTAAAATTTAAACTACCATTTAAGCGTTACTAAAATTTAAACGCATTTTAAAACCTAAATAATGTAACCTGTGTTTTGGGTGGGAGCGATAAAATGACGGTCAGAACCAAGAGGTTAGGGCGATCGATTGATCGAACTAGGGTCTCTTTTTCTTTCCTACTCGCTCAAGGCTCAAACTTTTATATATGAGTTATTGATTTTATATAGTATTGGACTGCTTTTCTCTATTCATCCGGGGTCCAAAAATTACGACAATTGTCGAAGACGGTCCTACAATTTTTCATATTAAAAAAATTAAAAGGTTATTTGTTATATTAAACAATCAAATATAATTTATTTGTGTTAATACTTTAATAGTTTAAATAACCAAAGCCTATAATTTTATTATCCTCTCAGCTTGAGTCCTTGACCCACTTCTTTTTGGACCATATTTCTTTTCTGGCCCATGTATTTATAATTTATGTTTCACGGCATTTTCTTGACCATAATGTGCTCACAGCCCCAACCCCTCACGCCAGTCATATGCCGATCAAGGATCAACGAATACTGCTTTTAGGACTCCGCTAGCACTTCTGAAATCAAAGGTTTTGGGTTCCGGGTCACAAGGCTGGAACTTAAAAGAATCGACGGAATTGCACCATCAGAAGTGGAGCGTATAATTATTTTGACTCAATATAGGAAAACTTATCAAGTCCAGACATAGTAAAAATTGCCAAACTAAGGGTACTTTCTTGATTATATGGGTGGTGGTGATTGAGCGTTCTTAGTTTGTGGAGAGATATGTTTAAATAATTTTGTTAACTAAGACCTCAACGTGTTAACCATCTATGTGAAGGTATCCCTCCATGGCCAATTTTTTAGAGGGACTGTAGCATTTTAAGCCACGGAAAAATGAGGCACTAACAAGTCTATAATGGCATTAGATGCTCTGGGCCGCACACACCCTACATGATGGTTTTAACAAGTATATATATAGCCTTTTCTAACAAACCCGAAAAATCTTTAAATTTAATTTCGTTAAATAACCCGAACTTAAATGAGAACTTTTATTATAAACAAATAATTATTATGTATAATAATGTATATCATCCATTACCGTCTCTAATTAATCTCATGATTAGCTTTACCTTTGCTTTTTCATCTTAACCCTTCTTATAACATGATTCTAATTATAACATATCTTGTGTTTTACACTCTCATAAGTAGTGACAAATTCTTCTTCTTCTAAAAAGATGATTTTAAAATAATCCATCATTTTGAGGTAATCTGTAACACTCCAATTTCCAAGTGGGTGACGCGTTTGAAGGCAATAAATATTAAATACTAAAGATGCATTAATCTCAATTTCATTAATACAAACCAACAAGATTTATAACCTGAAATATATGACAGGGTGATACATGATGTGTATTTTTGAACATTCATATACAGAAGTCTTAAAACTCGTATCGAAAAAATAAGAGAAAAGAAAAACTATGTGGATACTACAACACAACCTGAAAAAAAAACCCTAAAAATAAAAAGAAAAAGAACAAAAAAAACTAAACAGAATGACAAAACACCACATTAGGGATCAATCTCATGTGGTTAGAGGAAAACCCTATGCGCTTTCACCACTCGCCCAAATAGACTAAGGGGCTGTTTGGTAATATCAGAATGATTAAGTGCTGAACCAATAAGAGGTCTGAACCATTAAGAGCTGGTATATCGCTTAACTATTTAAAGGCAAATGTCTTACCAATTCAGATGAGAGGTCTTAACCATTCAGCATTAGACCTCTTAACCATTCAGTATTAGTATAATGCTTAACCATTCTGAGTCAAATGTCTTAACCATTCAGACATTTGCTCGTGAAACAAACAGTCTGAACCATTAAGTGCTGAACCATTTAGACATCTGAACCATTAAGAGTCTGATTAAGAGGCTGCCAAACAACCCCTAATTTCTGTTTTTGTCTCTCTATTGTACTTTTTTTATGTATATGAAAAATCCAGTTACAAAAAAGGAAGTGGTCCGATCAAACATCACCGCATCTCAAGCTGATAGCCACTATTCATTAATGTTTTTATGTTTGTAATTCATATGTATAGAACTAGTATTAAGGCTCTCAGGTTACGGATGGGGAGTAAAACCGTGTCAAGTAGGATAAATGCCACACCACGGAAAGCGACTATCTACACCGGAAAACTCATAAAAAAGAAAAAAAATGAAAATAATACTGAATGAAAAGAAAATTAGACGTGTTGAACCATGCATGTGCAACATAAAAAATTGAAAACAATAACTAAGGGGCTATTTGAAAGGGCTGACCATGGGCTGACCACTAACTGGCTGACTCGGTCAGCTGGTCAGCCTGTTTGATGGGCGTTCCGTTTCAGCTGACCGGGTCCATGTTAGCTGACCCAAACCAAAAAATTTAATAGTCTGACCCAAGCTGACCGGCCACAACCTCCAGCTGCGCCACCACCCACAACCTCCAGCTGACCGTCTCCCCTTCGCGACTCCCTCGGCAGATCCCCACCTTGGCGACCCCCTCGGCAGATCCCCCTATCTGCGCGACCCCCCTCGGCAGATTCCCCCATCTGCGCGACCCCTCGGCAGATCTCCCCACATTAGGGTCTTTTTCGCGTTTGGGGGCGGTGATGGACATTACGACGGTGGGACCGTTTGGCGGTGGTTGTGGCGGCGGAGGGGGTGGATTGGGGAGGTGCGAAGGTGGGTTGATTAGAGGAGAACTTGAGCTTGTATGGTGGTTGTGGTGGTGATGATGAGATGAAGGTGTGTGAAGAAGATGAAGTTGTGTTAACGTGGTGTGGGAGTGTGTAGTAGATACAAATGATGCTGGGAGTGGAAGAGTGGATGTGAGAAATATATGAATTAAACTATATATTTTATCATTCAAGAACCTTGTCTAAAACAAGAAGCTAAATATATAATTTTTTTGACTTTTTATTTTTATTTTTAACAATGTATGAATTTTAGAAATATATATAGTTCTTATCATTCAGCAGAGTCAGTCAGATACATAATCAAACAGTCAAGTTTCAGTCAGATGCAGACTCAGTCAAAACTTCTTACTGGGTCAGCTTCTGACTCAGTCAGATTTTAATCAGTCAGCACAATCAAACAGCCCCTAAGACAATCTAGGACCGGGGCGTTCAATGGGGCTGTTAAACGGGAAAAATAGACGTAAATGCGTTGAACCACACACACACGTTGCAACGTGTTAACTTGCAAAATTTAGATCAAAACATAAATCGAATAATTTGTAAAAGATAAAAAGTACATAGACCAAAGTTGAAAGTGAAAAAGTTTTAGGTTAAATTATAAAATATGTAAAAGTATGAGATTAAAAGTCAAAAAAAATAAAGATTAAAAAGAAACCAAGTGGGGTACCAATGTCACACCACAGCTAGCGACCGCTAGCTTCGGAAAAGTTCATATAAAAAGATAAATAAAATCAAAAAATAAAACCGAACGAAAAGAAAAGTAGATGTAAAAACGTCAAACCATACATGTGAAACGTAAAAAGATAGTAAACAACAACTAAGTCAATCAAGGACATGCGCGTTAACTCGTAAGATTTAGACCAAAACGTAAAAACGTTGAACCACATACGGACATTACGGCCCATTAACTCGTAAGATTAGATCAAAACATAAAACAAAATATTTCTAAAAGAAGAAAATATAGGGACTAAAGTTAAAAGTGAAAAATATTTGGGTTAAATTATAATAAATGTAAAATATTGGGGTTAAAAGTAAAACAAATAAGATTAAGTAAAACAAGTGATGTACAACCAATCATGTTAAAGTTACAACTAACAACGCAAAACAAAGTTGCAAATTAACGTATAGTTAATAATGATACAACCTTCTATATTAATAGTTTGATAGTTTGTTTTATATGCTTATATGAGTTCAGATTTTTGTTGACTCATTTGTTGGAACTTTTATAAAAACATACAACAACATCAATCAATTCATAGAAAACAAATCAACTTATCGAGTCACCAACTACGGGAGAGAAATATATACAAGCTTAGGGGTTGTTTGATTTTAAAGACTCGGTCAGAAGTGGCTTACCGAGTAAGAGTATTTTCTAAATCTGACCGGGTAAGAGGAAACATAGGCATGGGTCAGTGGCTTCGGACCGGGTCAGACGCGATAGAGTGATAATCAAACACCCTGACTGACCAAAATGTCTAACGGGTCAGTGGATCAGACATTTTGACCCGGTCAGAAGCAAATCAAACAGCCCCTTAGGCTCTAAGTCGGGTTAATGCTTATTAATTGAATCGGCTCACTACATATTGCCTAAGCCCAAGCTCGTGTTAATGCTCTCTACTCGATCATTAAACATCCCTAACTAAGACAAACCCGTAGACCTCTGCACAAACTGTAACATATTGCTCATCAAGTTTACGTATAAAGATGCCATTGATCGACCTTATTGCCATGCTCGATGTTGTAAAATAAGTAGAGGGATCCGAATCTCTGCTTTGTTGATATTCACGATAGCAAATATAAATCCAAGATTCATATCAAAAGATCTCAAAGACACTAAAATATGGTATTCTATCTCAGGGTCACACTATTTCAATCATATTATTTGTTTGTTTGTTTGTTTTTTTAAATTCCAACTCTATCGATCAAGACTCTTAGAAATATTAAACAATTATTGGCATATGTTTTTTTAACTTCCAACTCTATCGATCGAGACGAACAGTTCAAGAACATTTGTTCGTTTACAGGCTTAGAAGTTTGTCTAAATTCTAACATTTATTAATTTTTTAAATTCTTAATCTTCTAATAGAATTAGAACAATAATTTTCATGAACTTACCAAAAGTGATCAACTTGTTGGTCATGTTGGTAAACTTTCAAAACAATCGCATCCGTATTAAGTTCTCATAAAATTAGTACAAAAGGTTTAATTTTGAATCATGTTACACTAGTTTAGAAACACGTGTGTTTCACAGGTTAAAAAATATTAAATTAATAGTTATTTTTTAATATTTAAAGATAATAAAAAAAAACATTTGAGATAAAATATGATCGAAATTACGAATAATTAATTACTTTAGATAATAAAACAATAACAACATTTTTCAAACTTTCATCTTTTCTAAAACACTTTTTAAACAATTTCACTTGTTTAAAGTTCTTTGTATCAAACAACTTCATATTTCATAATTTTTTGTCTTAAAACAATTTTTTTAATGAAAAGAAACATGCTTAATTTATCAAAAAGTTAATTTTATAATTTAGAAAGTATATAAATAATTAATTACCATTTAATGTATCATCAAATAATTAACTTTCATTCTAGTAATCACATGTACTCAAATTTTAGTTAGAACCTAAGTGGATATTGTAAAAAAATAACATGGGCCTTTTAGACAATTTGATTTATCTTTTACTATTATATAAAGCATATTGGATGGGCAAAATTGGAATTTCACTATTGTTTGTAAGACGCGCCTCTTCCACTTCACCTGCTTAACTTCACCGCTGCCGTTTGCCGTCCTCTCCCCCTTACCACCGCTTCAATGCATCATTATTGCCTCAATGCTACATTGCATCGGTTGTATATCCTCACTCCTTTAATGGCATCGACTGTTACATGGGTCTCATTCAATCCATCGATTTCAACTTTGAAGTCCCGTACCTTATAACCCCTCCATCCATCAGTTATCTCCTCCATTCAACAAGCAACATCGACATGTCCGGGTACCTTTCTTCTCCCTTCTTCTTTATTATTCTTCTATGTTTGAAATTGAACTACAAGTTTCACAATTTGTTTAAATTTTGTAGAAACCTAGGGTTTTTGCATTGCAATTTCACCATCCATATTCATAGAGCCCATGCCAGGTGCACGGTCTAGGTAATGGGATCCCTAATCTTAGTGATGATAACATTATTACCCTGTTGTTGAGAACGATGTGAAGCCTAATCAAGATCAATGAATCGATGCCCTAAATGTGTTTAATTTCCATTGTTTTGGGTTCAGGGTTTCCTGGATTATAACTTTCTACAAGGGGTGAGCATGAAATTACGACACCAATGATAAAGAGCTTCGACGAGCCTGTGAATCCGCAGTTGAATTAGGTAAGTTAGTTTGTAGTTGCATATTACTTGTTCTATTATTACTGTGATGTTAAGAAATTGATTGTGTTGTTTGGTTGTATGACTCAGAAGTAATCACATTAATTGTAAATAATCATGTCTACTAAACAAATGAACCCTGCAACAACTAATAAATCGTTACATGGCAGTAGAGGTATTGATATCTCTTTCCTTTATTAATTTATAATACAAGTTACGTATGTGATGCCTTATCACTAGATCTTAACTCACACTATTTCCATATGAAAAGATCAATATAGATGTGTGCTTATCATTATGCATCAGTTATGTGTTGGAACTATTTTGATTTAATTTTCCTTGACTTATTTGTTGTCTTTTAGTTCAATGTACAACTTTAGTTTTTTTAATATAGTTTTGATTGAACTTCTAACATAGAAAAAGTTTTTTTATAGTCCATTGTTTAAATTGATTATGAAAATAACTTAATTTCGTATTCTTAAACAAATGGAAAACATGTTTGCAGCATACAGAAAGTATTCAAAGCAATGGGCATCCATATTTAACAAATTTGCTCCTTTATAAGCTCTCATGATCTAATAGAAAGGATATATTTATAATGTTTTGAGTGTTTGATTGATTATATCATTAGAATCAATTTGTACATTGTTGTAACTCGATATGAATATGCTATGTTGTTAATTCTAACATGTTGAAATTAGAACTTAGCATGAGTGGTTGGAATTAAAACTTAGCATGACTCGTTGAAATTTAGTTGTTAGATAATGATGCAAGATGAAATGATGAAATCAAAGTTGAACAAAGAGCTTTCATGCTAATTGAAGTTAAATTTAAAGTCGGTTTATGTGGTAGTGATATTATCTTTTTAGTTGTTGATACTCATGTATATTCATTGGTGGAGAAGTGAACTTCATCAAAATTTCATCCTTCACACTATAAATCCGTAAAGCATTCAAGAATGTAATCGTTTGTTCTTTATATTAAAGCTCAATAAATGGTGAGTAAAGCTAAGTCTGTAGGAGTAAACATCTTATTTACATTCATTAGTTGAATGTGTGAAACTTTGTTTTCAATATCTGTTAAATATCTATGGTGATTGTTTTTGCTTAATCTGTAGGAATTTGGAAGGACGCTAAGATTCAAGACTGCTAACAAACATAAACATCCATAAACCATAGTTACAATCATGAGTGAGTTCGGACCTAAACACCCCATTAGACTTGGTATGTATACACCTTTCTTGCTTCCTTTATTCAAAAGGAGTATTTTGTTTTTGGAATGCTACTAAAGTGAAGAGAAAAACGATGAGTGGTCAGAGTTTTTACATAGAGGAGGAAAAGAAGGCTAGGCGTGACTCTTTTAAACAGAGGGCAATCAATTAATTAAACAAATTTAGGACTGTCTTTCAGCAAAACAGAAATAGTAAAGTGATGTTCATTGTTAAGGATGAACATGACATAGAGGATTTATAGGCAGTTGAAGCTTAGAATAATGCTTTAACTTAAAGGACCTACTACCTTATAAACATGATGATTACACATGCTATTTAAGTTGCTTAACCTTTCCATAATCCTTCTAAATTCTTTTAAAAATTCTTTTGATACCGATGAACATGAACTATATATGGTCATAGAGTTGATGGTTTCATTAGAATCAAAACTTTTATAGTAAAATCACATATCTTATAAGTGTTACACTACAAGCATTGTATGATGGAGCATTAATCCAAATAACATTGTCGATCCAACATAAGATCCACATCCACTAATGATCAAATGATCTTAAATTCACCTGCTGGTCCAATTGCTGATTATAAAAAAATGGTTCTTAATTTTTCCAATAAAGGTAGAATTATGTATGCATAAGGTACATATGCTTTTAGAAAGAAAATATAATGTTAGGAAATTGTTCATGACTGTTATATGAAAACCTATTATCAGTGATAACTTTATATTTATATAAGATTTTATGATATAAAATTTTCAAAGGAGTTCTATGTAGAATTAAATGGGAAATGAATTAAATGTTGTAAGATGAAATGCACGTGGTATTTAGATGATCTTAAAATCACTTATGCATGATGGCTTTGAAGTTAACAATCAACTTTGTATGAAGCTGCAGGTGGTTGAAGAAATAAAAGGCCAAAAAAGAGAGGCAAACTGTATGCTTCGGGCATCTTTTCACTTACTTTTTGGTCTTTGATTGGTGGTTAATGATGTTGGAACTTTGTTTTTTTTATTTGGCTAGGAAGGGTGGTTTATAAAAAAGATATTCATGTTTTGATGCTTAAAATCAATTAGCCATTTTTTTATTTTTAATTGATTTTTTATAAAATGCCAAATATTAGAGTTATAATTTTATGAACATTATGATTTAATTTTTTTTTAAAATGTTAGCGTAAATACTAATTTATAAATCATTGAAACTAATTTTATAAATTTAACTCCCCGCTGCAACGCGCGGGAATACCCACTAGTTAGTATATATGGATAGTTATCTAAACATATATGTTAGAAACTAAAAAAAGTACATCAGTCTTTCTAGTAGACATCCAATTCTTGGGAAGATTATAAAAAATATAAAAATAATAATAAAAATAATAAAGAAAAAGTATATCCGTCTTTCTAGATTCAATATTTAATAATAAAAGTAATTTGGGTTGGGCCCCAACAGAAGTAATCCAGTCTGGATGTTGAAACTTTAAAGTTAAAAACTAAAGATGGCCAGAAAAACGTGGGCCGGGGGCTTTAATTTCCAAAATAAATTCATTCTGTAAACATTCTGTAAACAACAGTAATTTTTCGTAAATTTTACTTTGATTAGTTGTTCATCGAGCGAGTTTGTAATCCACATATATGAAAAAAAGGGAATCATATTTATTACCTTGTTTGTAATTAGCTTTTAAACATTTACCTTGTATGAAAATTGTATGAGATTAGTTTTATGATTGATACCTACTTTAATTACTTAGTAACCATATATTCGTTTGCCCGAATCATATACCTGGAAATTACATAATATTTAAAAAGCAATTGAAATGAATAGTGGATGTTGAGGGCATTTTTGAATTTTCCAGTTTGCTTATACGTGGCTTAATTTCTATCAATGGTCCTCTGTTCCTTATCTTCTCCAAGACACATGTCATATCTTATTCAAGTAACCTGTGCATTTGTATTTTGCAGGCAACCCTTTTCCGACCTTCATGTCGGCTGCGAGGGTTGTGTGGGTTGCCGACGGGTTTAAACCTATTTGAGAGCTCCTGGTGACAGAAAGGCGGTGGCCTTTTGATGTCGGTGAATGGTTGTGATGGGTTTGGAGGTTGCTACTGGCTGAGGTCATTGGCCTTTACGGTTTCTCTGCTGAATCTCTCCATCGACTTTTGTCCTCTCCGGTCGAGCAGGATCCTCTATCCGAGGTCATTGCGGTGATGGTGGTCGGTCTCTTTTAGTGTTGTCTCTGATCCGCCAACGTTTATGGATCAACGACCATGGTTCCATCCAGCAGCTTTGATGCATGTAAAGTTACAATGCACCACGTGGGGTTCTTAGACTTGCACGCCTTCATTTCTTTACATGTGTTCAATATTTGTCACAGAAAATAGTGTTTCTTCCTCTGTCACATGTTTCTCACTTCCATTAGAGTTGTCTTCTTCTCTTTTATTATCCGTCAATTTCCCACAATTCACACCGTAAGATTGTTATTATAAGGTAAGATTGTGTAACCATACCATTAGATGACAGCAAAGTGATGACGGTGGTGGAGCAGAGGCGATGGGTTGCGAAGGGGATAGTGTTGGTGGAGCGGAACAGAGAGGGAGCGGAGGCGACAGAGGGGGTGGACGGAAGTAGACAGGCGGTGGCGGCGATCAGACTAAAACTGTAAGTATAATATATTTCTGATAGAATAATTAGGGTTTTAGATTTCTTACCCCTCTATGACCTCTCTGGTTGAGCACTCCGTGTATGGTTTAGCTTTAAAGTAGTTTAGTCTTGATTTGTGTGTTTGTGAGCGTATGCGTTCGTTGTTGATGCTACTATCTGATTCAGGTTATTTTTACGGTTATCATTTTTTGGGTGCTTCTTATGGTGCTCGCTTGACTTTTATCTTTCATTGGCGTTCTAAAGTTAGAGTGAAATTGCTAGTTGTAGGCGTGTATTTTGTTGATGTTGCTTTGATTTTGTTAGGTGTTTGGTTCATGGGGATGAAATTGGGTCTGATTTGGATCGTGTATTGTGAGTGACAAATGAGGGAGATCCCATTTTTATGTGAATTATTTTTGATTTCGATTTGTCGTGCATTTCTGGTTGATTCTTTTTTTTTCTGCTGTGAGTTGTGTTTTGCAAGTTTTCTGGATATGTTTGTTGTTACGGCGTGGTAAACTTGATGTTTGCAGCCGCAACAAACAACTGCTTCTGAGCCTTATAGCATTTGTGCTCTTATACTTATAAGTTTGCCTATCATAGTTTGCTTGATGACGATGGCCATTGGGTGCATCTGAGGGCTATGGGTATCACTGGCGGTACTAGATTTGTCATTTTATCGACTCTCATCGTTTGTTGAAAGTGTTAGCTTGCGGCTATGATGACAGAGTTCTGAGCCTCCGTTTAACCCGTCCTTCTAACACGCAACGCGCGTTCGGGTACCAAACTAGTTCTTATTTATTTTTTATTTTTCATTGACACTTGTCTAGTAATTCTTCGTTTCGGGTGGGCTCATTATGAGAAAAATTAGCGTTTCTTTTGAGATATGTATTTGATAATGTTTGTATATTTTGTATGCTATGAAGTATAAACTTATCTTTTAAATTTATATTATTATTAAATTTAAATATTTAACGCTTTTATGGTGATGTTGATAGAGTGATGTTACTGTAAAAAGGGAAGAAAAACTAAAAAGTATGAGAAAGATTATTATTCATTTGATATTAGATCCAATGGCTAAGAAAATCCGATAGCATAATGTTAATTAATTGAAACTTTAAATTATAGGCCAAGTGTATTTTAGTTTTAACCATATTTTTAAGTTTCTTCTTTTTTAAAACGCTCGTAACTTTTACATACAACATTATTTTTTTAAAAAAAATTACACCATAAAAACCAATGTTTTTTTATCTTTAAAATGCCTATATATTTATAATAAAAAAAGATTTTTTTCACGTTATTTCAGCTAATTGTGAAATAGTCGGTAGTTCATTATGTAATATTCGGTAACTCATTGTTTAATATCAGGTCATTGTGTAATATTCATCAGATCATTATGGTTAATATTGACCATTTTGTTATTTACTGTGTTTTTTAAAAATGATGATTTTTGTTAAAAATGTAATTTTTTTATGTTTTTCAGTTCATTGTGTAATCCTAAGAAGTTATTGAATAATCTTCATCAACCAGCTCATTGTGTCTGTTGCTAATCATTAAGTCTAGTGCTAGTTATTGTGTTACCCATTGTGTTTAATATTAACCATTGTGTTTTTAAAAATGGTGATTTTTAAATAAAACATTACTGATAAACAAAATAATATTAACCATTGTCTAATGTTGACCAGTGTGATTTTTAAGATGATGATTTTCGAATAACACAATAATAAGAAATGAAAACTTTTTATGTTTCAAGTTCATTATGTATTTCTCATCAGATTAAGTCTTGTGTTATTTATTGTGTTATCCATTGTATCTAATATTGACTATTGTGTTATGCATTGTGTTGTATAAAAAATTATTTTCAAATAACACAATGCTAAAAATATAATTTTTTTACGTTTTCAGTTTAATATGTAATCTTGATCATGTCATTATATAATGCTCGTCAAGCATCTCATTGTGTCGATTGCTAATCATAAAGTCTCGTGTTTGTTATTGTGTTACCCATTTGTCTAATGTTGACAATTGTGTTATGCATTGTATTTATTAAAATGATGACTTTAGAATAACACAATAATAAGAAATGTAAACTTTATATGTTTCAAGTTCATTATGTATTCCTTATCAGATAATTGTGAAATCTTCACCAATTCAAAAGATTAGACAATAATCTGACGAAATTACACAATGAGTTAAAAAGTTTATTTTTATATCAACACTATACTCATTTTAAAAATGAAAAAATACCCATTTTTGTGGTGTAATTTTTTTAAATAAATAATGTTGTATGTAAAAGTTATGAATGCTTAAAAAAAGGTGAAACTTTTGAGGGGGGCATTACCAATTTTACCCACAAACTAATTTTGATTAAAAGAACGAACATGTGTCAACATATTAATCTTCTTACACGTTTTAGTTTTAAAAGACTTGGTATTTGTACCTTTCTCGATGTTGATATGCATTTAATTTATCATATTTTAATTTGTTGTAATGTTATAAACATTTTGTATACGCCCGGGGGGGGGGGGGGGTAAGTAAAAGGAAATGAACTTATAAATCCCAACATATATTGTTTAACAAACAAACAAGTAAACCCAATACGTGACGGGTAATTATCGGACAAATACCTGAAGGGTATTAGGTTAGGCATGGGTCATGATTTTATAATCGGGTGTGAAACTGTTGTTACCGGTACTCGTCAAATATCTTTTCATTGTCATCCCTAGGCACTACGTTGTTGTCAGCGGTTGCATAAATGTCAAGTCGTATAAGTATGAGTTTCCAATAAAAAGTACATGTTAGTAGAGCTGATATAGTAAATCAAGGTTAAAGACTAATTACTAAAATAAAAGCGGGAGATTAAACATACACAACTTTAAGATAGTCAGGTTCAAGATAAATAACTACTTGACCAGGATACTAATGTGAGTTGTTCAATGTGTAAGTCTTTTTTATCAAATCTCATATGCTGGAGATTCACGTGTTGAATCTATGATCCTGAAAACCGATAATACAAAACTCTATCAGCACTAATGTCATGGTTGAATAGTTGAAGAGTAGAGTTCCTATTAACAAGTGTTTTCTACTTATAGGAGAGCTAAAGATATTATGAAATTAAGTGGTCTGACGTTTGATGGATATTACTACTAATAGTAATTAATGTTCGCACTAATAGTGTTTCTTTTGATGAAACACTTGATGTTGATGGATCATTCCTATTAATAAGAAAGATGCAGATAGCATATTCCAATCAAAGAGATGTGTTGATGTTGATAAAGAAAGTTTCTAGTGATGTGAGAGTTCACTATAGCATGTTTAATTAGATGATGATCTGAATAAAAATAGAAAAAATATTTTATGTAGTCCTTGATGATCCCGGATTCAATATTTGTTTTTTAGTTTATGATTATCATTTGGTTCATGTAAATATCTTAGCTAGAAGTAGATATACGAGTCATATTATTCTTTTCGACTAAAACCTTAGTGCAACATTTGATTGTCGTCTGATCTTCATTGTGATTCTAACTATGTTTATCCATTGATGTTTATCAACCTTTGTTTCATCATACAAACTTCATTAGAAACTTAATTATTACAAATTTAAAATTTTTGAGTGACACCTTAACCGAACTTTATACAGATTTGGGTTATATTATTCCCTTTCGTTTTTCGATGTGACATAGGAAAACATGAACTGGGAAAAGCAAAAGCAATTATTTGTGTAGAAAATGAAACAAAATTTCTCAATACTGCTACTAAATATGACTATTTGAAATAGAAATACGATTATATATGTGAAGAGCAATATATTTGTATTAATATGAAAACAAATACAACAAAGTAGCTACATAATCTTAGCATACAAGGACATAATGCCAACAACAAATTTCAGATGACGTCGTCAATCACGGCGCCAACCAAACGCGTAAAATTATCGCCGCTTAGTGGGTCCCAACAAACTAGTGGATTGCTACTACTCTTGTATTGATTTTATGAAAATGAAATGTTTTTTCCTGTTCCAAATAACACAAAAATTAAAGTTATACGTACAAATTATAAAATAAAGTAATTATATTCTTATATAATTATTAATGTAACAAATATATTAGTGTTGTTTATCATAATAATATTTAACTTAACTAATGTGTGTGATTTAGTTAGTTTTCCTTATAATTATATTTATCGTATAGTACTCATATAATAGTTTCTAGTTAATTTAATTGTATGGTTAATTCAATATTATATGACTATACGATTGTTTAAACTATAGATTATTTTTAGTTTATGGTATTTTGGGTTGTTTTCAAATGATATACGATATTTCTGTAAAGAAAATATAAGTGATTTGAATGAGTATTTTAGTTTTAACGAGAAACGAAATCTTGTTTCGCAATTTTCCAAAACCATTAAAAAATAAAATTAAGAATATATAATAAATTAACACCATTACATACCCTCCACTAAGAACTATATTTTCAACTTTTGTTTATTTATTTATCATTTGGTTTGTTATTAATTAATTATATAAATCTAATTTTCCATCTAATTCTGGCAACGTGCTGCCTTGTCATGTTGTCTTTTTTTTTTTCTTTTATAATTATTCTCAAAAGGACTTTTATTCTTGCCGGTGCCAGCCCCCAAGATTTTAAAAATCTATAAAGTATAATACATACAACATTCTTATATTTAGTAACTTATATTTTGTATGGCATAACGCGTTTCTTCTAACTTTAATGTTTATATAATATATTTAATTTTAATTAAATCTGGTAAACTACGTGGTTAAGCAAGTAATTAAATTAATAATACTTTTAAGTCTTGAATAACATATGTTGGAATGAGTTATGTTAAACGGGTAGAATTTTAAATATGTTTATAGAATATATAATATTAAAGTAAAAGTTACCTTTTAAGTAGATAGCTAATAATATATGAAATAAACTTTACTTGCAATTTGTTAGAATTCAAATCAGAATTGTTAAAATCTTGAAATTTAATTTAGGGGTTAAACTTATAAAATAATAACCAACTTTCATAAGTGTTCTATAACTCAAGTTTAAAAAGTTATTCTAATTAGATTACTATGTTTCATATTTAATTTAAATTAATAGTCTTAACATGTTTTTTTAAATTGTTTTCTCTTGTTTTAATTAAAATAAAATTTCTCTTCTTTTTAATGCTGATTTGGAATCGTGACGAGACTTTTAGGTATTTTTTATTTTTTAATATAATTAACATGTTTTTTTTTTTATTTTTTAATATATATTTATATATTAAAAATTCCAACCCGCAAAGCTTCTATTTCATTACTTTCTTGATATAAGAAAATTTGATAATAATTCAATTTGATGGTTTAGTAGTCTAATTTAAAAAAAAAATGCATGAGTTATCAAATTAAAATATTTTTAAAACTTGATTACTATTTTATGAAATTTTCATATATTATAAAAGTAAAAATCCCTTACTGCTTGATAAATATATCTTTTACATGGTGTCATTTTGTAATTAAGGTTAAAACATGCTACATACTGCAAAAATGAGCATAATGTAATTTTTAGTAGAATCCTTTTGAGTAAATCTCGGTTTTGGTCCCTGTGTTTTTGCAAATTGACTCTACTTGAGTACCAACGTTTATTTTGTCTCCATTTGAGTACCAAACTTTAAAAAAGTTGTCGGTTTCAGTACCAAATTTTAAAAAAGTTATCTGTTTCAGTCCTTTTGACTAACGGTGTAACATTTTCTGTTAAATTTTTTTAAAAAGACCAAAATACCCCTAAGGGTTATAAAAAATCACCATCTCCACCACACACACATACCACCACCACCACACCCACCGTTTCCTCATAAACCCTGCCTTCACCCAAAATCACAAACCGCCGGCCGGGCCCCACTCCGGCGCCACATCCACCGCCGCCTGCACCGTCGTGTGATCACAACCACCGCCCTTACACACGTCACATCCGCCTTCAACCCGCCGGAACCCCCAAATCAGCCGAACCACCACCACCACGCTGCCGCCGCCGCCGCCCTCCCAAACCCCTCCCTCTCCGCTCCGGCGGTCTCCACGATGCCGTTTGGTCTCCGTACACATCGTACGCCATCATCAAGCTCAAGGCATTGCTGGTGTAGCGATCAACGTGCGAGAAACGACATCGTTTTGTCGATCATCTTCGTGTCGTTCACGTACTTCAACGCCGACCAGCAGTCGTATTGGTAGGCTAACCCTGCGGAGCTCCAAGCACGAGCGTTCTTCATCTCGCCACGTGGCACGGCGTCCACCGTGGATTTGATCGGTGGTCGGAGTGCGAAGATGCTCGATGCAGTTCTTGGTGGCGGTGGTCCGATCGGGATTGCCGTCGGTACCTTGTGGCTTTGCAAGCTTGTAGGATCAGATCTGAAGAAGATGATGAAGTTTTGTTGAGGGTGGGTGGTGGTGGTGGTGGCGAACGGTGGTGGTGGCGGACGGTGGCGGTGGCGGTGGCGGTGGCGGTGGTGGTTGGGTGGGTGAAGATGATGAGGGAGATGAAGAGGATTGAGATGATGGCCATTGAGATGAGAAGACGTTGAGGTGAAGGTGAAATTGGTGGTTTTTTGCGATTCATTTGGTGGATTTATAGAGTGGTGGTGGGTGATGAGATTTGAGTTGGTGGCGCCGGAGACTGTGAGAATAGTCTCCGGAGTTGTTGGGGATTAACGGTGGATTATAGGCGGCGACGACGACGGAGGTGCAGATGGTGAATCTAAGGGGAAAAACGGTTGGTGCAGCGTACGGCGGTTGTGAGCTCCGGAGTTGGTGGCGCCGGAGACTGTGAGAATAGTTGTTAAGAGGAAGAAATGATAGATGATGATGAAGAAGAAGGGGGTTTTCATGGTGGGGTTGAGGGAGTAAATGCAGGTGCGGTGGTGTTGGTGTGTGGTGTGTGAGGGGGAGACTTAGGGGTATTTTGGTCTTTTTAAAAAATCTAACAGAAAATGTTAACACCGTTAGTCAAAAGGACTGAAACAGACAACTTTTTAAAGTTTGGTACTCAAATGGAGACAAAATAAACGTTGGTACTCAAGTGGAGTCAATTTGCAAAACACAGGGACCAAAAGCGAGATTTACTCAATCCTTTTATAGACGGTTATAGCTTATAACATAAATGTCGTGTTTGCTAAAAAAAGTTGAATTGTTTAATAAAAAATGTTTTAATATAATGCAACTTCATCCGATACAGTCTTAAGTAAGAAAAATATTTTAGACTAATGCAACATTTTCGATATCAAATGTAACATCTTCAAGGCATAAGGCAACATATTACAATAATTGCATTACTGATGTACACATATGAATATAATAGTATATAAACTCATCTGTGAATACATTTATATATTTTTGTATTCACATTGTAGAGAATTATCATGATAAATTGAAAGTCGCAAAACGCTATCAGATTGAAACTATTTGAGTTCATATTAAATTTTCAATCTGATAAAACTCAATTACAAGAACAAGTATGATATGTGGTGAGAATTCGTGAACAGAGAATATGTAGAATGACCAAAATTGTTCTGAAATCAACATTTGCAGGGAGGGATGAAAGCTGTCGGAGGCAGTTTTGATTTCAAAAATTTTACACTTTTTACCATCAAATTTCACATGTGAAATTTCGAGAAAATAAATGCCTCCCCTCGGCTTTGCCCTAAGAACGTTTCAATTTCAAATATTACAATAAACTCAAACAGGTGTACATTCGCATCTACTGACTTGTTGATGGATATTATGCTTAAATTAGTCATTAGTCAATCTAATTACACTAAAATATCTAATAACATATGCTCACATATAGTTTACTAACCGATAAATAACACCTTTTGAATTAATACTGAAAAGGCCATCATGTTTTTTTTAATGGATGAATCTGAAGGCTAAAGTGTAATTGATTTTTAAAATGGTTATAATTTTCAGTGCTTATCATTTTAATCCAACACACTACGCACATATACATACAAATGTGTTTGTGTTAACATTTTCATTTGTAATTCAGATTTCAGCCACTGATGTATAATATTCGCCTTTTGTAGCCGCAAAATAATAAAAGCACGATTTAGATACACAATAAAGCAAATTAGTAAAAATGTGACACAAGAAATACTTGCTTGTACTTACATAATTGGACATTTTGTTGTCTGGTATAGAGAGAAGACAGAGGATTGAATCATGAATTGTATTCACAAAAACAATTGTTTAGGGTTACATCATAAAGGTGTTTATATATCCACACCAGTTTACATTTTTGGCCCTTACACTATCTTATTGTTTTACTTTCTGACACTCCCCCTCAAGTTGAGTAGTGGGGTCACCAATACTTAACTTGCTCAGACAGTTACTAAATGCATTTCCGTTAACAGCCTTGTAAGTATGTCTGCGAGTTGATCTTTTGACGGAACATAAGGAAGTTCTATGATTCTTTCTTCTAGCTTTCTTTGATGAAATGCCGATCTACTCCCCACATGTTTTGTTCGGTCATGTTGGACTGGGTTTTCTGAGATTTGTATTGCAGCTTTATTGTCACACAGAATTTGCTAGGAATCTTCTGGGAAAAACCAATATCTTCTAGCAACTTCCTGATCCAAAGAACTTCACTTAATCCTCGAGCTATACCTCTAATTCGGCTTCTGCACTCGACAAAGCAACCACCTCTGTTTCTTACTTCTCCAAGTGACAAGATTTCCACCCACTAAGGAGAAATATCCTGATGTTGACCTTCGGTTTCCCTTATCTCCTGCCCAATCTGCATCAGTGTACAACTCCACAGTTAAATGTCCATTGGTTTTGAACAACACTCCATGACCTGTGGTTCCCTTGAGGTATCTTAAAATTCTCTGAGCAGCCTCCATGTGAGTAACTTGTGGTTGATGCATGAACTGACTCACAACTCCAACAGCATAAGCTATATCAGGACGAGTGTGAGAGAGATAAATTAATTTGCCCACTATCCGTTGGTACCTTTCTTTGTCTGCCAGTTTTCCATCGGGTTCCATGTGAAGACTATGATTCACCACCATTGGAGTATCTGCTGGTTTGCATTCAATCAATCCGGTTTTGCCAGGAGATCAAGAACATACTTCTTTTGGCAGATAAAAATTCCCCGTTTAGACCTGAGAACTTCTATCCCGAGAAAATACTTGAGGTTTCCAAGTCTTTCATTTCAAACTTTGAAAAACAATTCCTTTTTAGCCGGGCTATTTCTTCTACATCATCCCGGTAATGATCATGTCATCTACATATATGATCAAGCAAGTAACTAGGCCATTTCTTCTCTTGATAAACAAAGTGTGATCAGCATTACTTTGGTGATATCCAACCTCTTTCATGGCCATAGTGAACTTTCCAAACCACGCCCGGGGAGACTGCTTCAGCCCATACAGGGATTTTTTCAACCGACAAACTTCCCCTTCTTTAAAATCCCCTGAAAAACCAGGAGGTGCTTCCATGTAGACTTCTTCTGTTAGGTCTCCATGGAGAAAGGCGTTTGTAACATCAAACTGATGAAGAGGCCATTCCTTGTTAGCTGCTATGGAGAAGAGAACCCTGATAGTATCCATTTTTGCAACCGGGGAAAAAGTCTCAGAGTAATCGATTCCATATGTCTGAGTGTAACCCTTGGCTACAAGTCGGGCTTTGTATCTCCAATGGAACCATCTGGTTTATATTTATTGTATACACCCAACGGCATCCCACTGTTTTCTTCCCCTTAGGAAGAACGCACTTTTCCCATGTGTTGTTTTTCATGAGAGCACGCATCTCCATTCCATGGCTTCTTCCCAGTTCTTCTTCTTGAGCTTCCTTCACGGAATTAGGTATTTCTTGAGAATACAGTGATTGAACAAATGTTTAGCACTGTTTGATAAGTTCCCGTTTACCATATTCGCTACAGGGTACCTTGATTTCTGGTTTCCCTCTCTGGGGAGTATCGTTGGGAGGAACTCCTCTATTGGCCTGGGAGGAAGAGAATATCTTTCGGTGGGTGTTTCTTCTACAACAGGTTCCTTATGAACAATAACTGGTTCAACGTCTTCTACTTCCGGTTCAACCTGTGTAGTAGGTTCTGTTGTTACCTGTCAACATGTGGGTTGGATGTCATTGTTTCCTCAGGTGTGCCGTTGGGTGAACTCTCAGGTGTGACGTTGGGTGAACTCTCAGGTGTCACGTTGGGTGGACTCTCTCAGTAGTACTTTGTTCTACGTTGGGTGAGGATAGCCAACTCAGAGTGTCTATACCTTCATTCTCCCCCTGACCACTGAGTTGGATGTCATAGAAGTATTTTGTTTCCAGAAAGTCAACATTCACTGTAGTAAACATTTGATGAGTTTTCGGATTATAACACCGGTAGCCGAATGGTCAGCCCCATATCCGACAAATACACATCTCTCAGCACATGGGCCGAGCTTGTCATCCCGGTTGACTTTTGGAATATGAACAAATGCAGTACACCCGAAGATTCGAGGTTCAAGTGTAAGAGGATGTGGAATACTTACAGACTTAGACAAACGATCCAAGGGGGTTTTAAAAGTAAGAGCTTTTGTGGAAGTCGATTCAGGAGATACACGGAGGTAGCAACTGCCTCCGGCCTGAAAGATTTTGGAACCCTGGATTCAATCAACATGGCTCGAGTCATTTCGAGAATAATACGGTTTTTCCGTTCAGACACACCGTTTTGTTGGGGGGTGTAAGCACAAGATGTTTGATGGACCAGTCCTTTGGTCTGAAAGAACTGTTTCATGTTTGTATTAACAAATTCTCCTCCATTGTCGGATCGAAGATTTGAATTTGAGTTCGGAATTGGGTCTGAACCATATCATGAAATGCAACGAATTTGTCGTACACTTCGGATTTGTTTTTTAAAAATACACCCATGTCATTCGAGTGCAATCATCTATGAATATAAGAAGTACCGAAAACCCTGTCCTCCTATCACCGGAGCAGGACCCCATACATCCGAATGGATAAGTGAAAAAGGAGAAGCTACTTTCGTATTGCTAGGTTTAACTGGTTGTCGATGGCTTTTGGCACACAGACAGGTTTCACAGTCTATTTTCCCTTTAGAGGAAAAAGTTTTGGAAATAAAAGATGCAAATACCCATGAGATGGATGCCCTAACCGTCGATGCCATAACCAAGCTTCTCGATCATCGGTTCCATGTGCTAGCATCACTTTGCCCTGGTGAGTCACTTCATCCACATAGTACAGTCCTTGGCGCTCAGTACCGCGTCCAATGATTGCACCTGTCCGGATATCCTGTAGGATACAGAAAGTAGGGTGCATCAAAACTGTACAATTCAGCTCTTTTGTAATGTGACTCACCGAGAGCAGTTTGTTTGATAATGATGGAACATAGAGACAATTCGGTAGTTTCATTGTTGGTGAAATTTCTATTGTTCCTCCTCCTCTCACTGCCATTATTCCATTGTTAGCAGTATGGATTGAGTTTTCCGAGGTTGTGATTTTGTCTGGATGTCTGATGATTCAAATGTCATGGTGTCAGTGGCACCAGAATCAAATATCCAAGAGTCGTCTGTTGAATGGTTGGCTGTCATTTTAAAGGGATAATAGACCGAGATATAATTCTATGAGAGGTTAATAGGATTCGAATCAGTCAAGCTGCACTACTCCTGTAGCCGCGACCAATATCAGACCTACTAAGCAATCGAGAATATAAACCGGCTATCACCAAATCAATAATGGTTACTGTCACAGCTGTCACCAAATCAATAAAGCTGTCACCAAATCAATAATGGTTACTCATCACCTACTAAGCAATCGACCAATATCCCACAGCTGTCACCAAATCAATAAAGCTGTTAGACAACGCGCTGGTGTCGGTTGGAAGATGATGGTGGTCGGGAGAGGTCGAGGTCGGTTGAATGGTTACTGTCGATGGTTGATTTGGGTGTTTTGTCGACAGTTGGTTCCAATCGGTGGTGTTGGTTCGATCAATTCTTCTGTAGATGGTTGCGATTTGGGTTTCGATTTGGAGATTAGGGCTGATGACTGATGGTGGTTGCAGTTGATGATGATCTTGAAGAACTCAAAGGGTGTTTGGATTTAGGGTTTGGGTTCAGTTGCGATGAGATTCCGGAGCTCTGCAACACGCTGCCGGCGTTGGAATTGTGTTATTCGATGGGCCGGAGGTTTGTTGATGAGCAGCAGAAGTCGCCGGAGTGTTCGCGCGGCGGTGAGTGAGTCGTCTTCGTCGTCGCCGTGGTCGAAGATGGTTGTGGTCGAAGATGGTTCGCAGATGATTTGGGTTGTGGTCGATTGGTGTCGGTCGCTGGTGGGTTTTGGTGGTGTTTGGAATCGGTTGTTGCGGTCGCTCGGTAGAAGGTGACCGAAGGTCGGTTGACTTCAAATGGTCATCCGCCGTGGGTCTGATTTTGTCCGCTGTGAACCTCTTCAATTCACCTTTCTCCGCTGTGGAACTACTTGATGAGTTACGTGATGAAGGAGGGGATAGTGTTGAGTTGTTGGCCAGTAGGTTTGGATTGATTGTTTGAGATTGACAAACGATTGTTTTCAAGGATCATGAACTCAGCTCTGATACCATGTGTCTGGTATAGAGAGAAGACAGAGGATTGGAATCATGAATTGTATTCACAAAAACAATTGTTTAGGGTTACATCATAAAGGTGTTTATATATCCACACCAGTTTACATTTTTGGCCCTTACACTATCTTATTGTTTTACTTTCTGACAATTTTTGCCAAAGATAAAACCATCACAACTAAGATCGATGTCTGAAATACAAATCAACTTATTAATAGTGCTCGATTTTTGTCACACATGAAGAAGATTAAAATATTCCTAAGCTTAGAAAGAATGAATTTGTGAAATATCAACAAACAGTCAAACACAACCGAAAGATCATTGAAGATGCTTAAGGTCCAACATTCCTCGTAATCTAATATATCTTAGGTGTAGAGTACGATATGAGATTTACCTAAGATATCACTAGCAGGTTAGACATGCATTTCGCGGCGTCTCGATTTTAAACATATCTGAGAACGTCACAATGGAATATTCAAAATTTATATATAAATGAACATGTTTATATATAACCAAATATAAGTATACATATAAATAGAAATAGAATATGTAGTGGTAAATTGTATGTACTTGTTTCGATATTTTCATTACTTATAGCAATAATATATCTATATTTATTATCTTTAATTATATCGCCACTATCATCAACAATATTATTGTTGGATACCATATTACAAAAAAATTATAAGCCATTGAGTTTAAACACAAATAATAAGATTTTGAACTCGTCAATAACTACTTCATAAAACGAAGTAATTTGATTATGAATATATATTATGCACTGTTTAGTGAATAAAAATAATATTTGTGACTCTCACTACAAGAAAATCAGTTTTTTGCGGGGACCAGTTTCGTCGCAAAAAAACACTCCATTTCGTCGCGATATCTTTTTGCGACGAAAATGTCGTCGCTATCTGTTCGCCGTAAAAAAGTGGTCGCAAAAACATTTTTGCGACGAAAATTGCGACGAAATGATATGTGGGGTCCACAGCATTTAAAAAAGAGAAATCCGACAGAAACTTTTTTGCGACGAACTTTATTGCGACGAAAATGCTTTTTTTGCGGCGATATATCGCCGCAAAGTTTATGGTCAACTCATTTTTTGCGACGACTATTTTCAAAAGGTAAACTGTTTTTTGCGACGAAATGTCGCCGCAAAAAACCTTATTTTAAAAAAATTTTGCGGCATTTGCAGCAATCCACCCAGATATTCCTAAGTACCAAACCTGCTTTTGAAAATCGCTAATACCATCAAACCATTTGCAAATACAAAATCATAGCATATAAACAAAATATTGTCTAAAGTTAACAAGTTAAATATCATACAAACACAATGTTCCAAAATGTTAAAAATATTCATAACAAACATCAAAGTGAACATCTTATGACGACCCACCTTCATCATCTTCTTCACCTTCATCATTTTGTTGAGAATGACCACTTCTTTTCAACGCGCTCCGGACTTGACTTTGGATTTGACTTTGCATTTGTGCCATCATATTAGCCATCATCTGTGACTGCCACTGTTCTTGCTCACTTGCCAGTCTTGCTGCTATCATCTCCTCAACCTCAGATTGTGAGAACATCCGCTGATCTGTTCTATGAGGTGGGGGTGGGGGTTGTGAAGGCACGCTCGGTATTGGACCGATGCCACGTTCCCACCCGGGCCGCTCCCCCAAGACCTGCCGCATGATCTGCTTCTCTGACAATTCAGGGTGTTGTTGTTGAAGCACGACCATTTGCTCCTGTGTAGTTTACAAAAACAATAAACAATGTTATATATATGGGGATGTTATATATTACTTTATTTTTATAAAATTTAAGATGTGTACATTACTTACATAGTATGCAGCGGGTTCAGGTTGATAGAAATTACCGCTTGAATCGGTATAGAAGCGGCGGTATGCTAATATGGCACTCCCAGGTTCATCAGAACCCTCTTCACGCTGTAAACACATTAAATAGTTATATAATCATCTTAAATTAACTTACAGGCACATAAAACAAATTATAAAACAAATTAGATTAAAAAAAACTTACAAACATATAACGACACTGGGCTAGAG
This sequence comes from Flaveria linearis, assembly GCA_024085815.1. Taxonomy (NCBI): domain Eukaryota; kingdom Viridiplantae; phylum Streptophyta; class Magnoliopsida; order Asterales; family Asteraceae; genus Flaveria; species Flaveria linearis. Next base: position 95,461,778 of record CM044001.1, on the reverse strand, counting down.
AAGTGTAGTAATCCCTTTGTTTAACTTGTTAGTTGCAGACCGAGCCTTGACTTCAGGAGAAGTGTAGTAATCCACATAGCCTTTCCATTCAGATTCTTGCATATCAGGTGGCACAACATCAGAAATATCAACTCTGTCTTCCCCGCCTATTTTGCTAAAATGTTTTTGCTTGAACCGGTATTTGTGATCTTCATACCGGTTTACTGCATATTTCTCAATGCCTGCCCTCAATCCTTCGTGGGAGTCATATCAAAATACATCTGCGTATTATGAAAACAAATAGCTTAGTGTATATATATTTAATCACTGAATTTAATTATCAAAAACTTAACCTGTAAGTCAGGACAGATAGTCGCCTTCAACTCTACAGGTATCTTTCTCCAGCTTTTATAGTTTTGAGGAAATTTATCAACGAGTGTGCCAATCAGTGAAGCAAAGGTCGCCTGATTGACACCTACAGGTTTGTAGGTGTCATGCGTACCTTGCTCAAATTCAATTGTCAGCAAATTCCCTTGAGGATTTCTCTTGCGCATACCCTGAAGTGTGGTTTTCCCACGCTTGCCTTGTCCTGCAAATTGATAATAGTATAAAATTCTACGTTAATTAAATATATTAATTTTAAAATATAATAGTATAAAAATTCGTCATACCTCTTCCGCTACCGCTGCCGGAGTCATCACTGACCTCGCACTGTCGTGGTGGCTGCCACGATCGATCTTCATCGGAGGACCACCACCAGGTGGACCACGCCCATAGGTATCCCCACCGTAACCTCGTTCCACGTCTGCTATATGTAAAAAAAGATTATACAAGTATACAAATATACCACAAATAACATTATGCTTATAATATTTTGGATCATTAGTTAAACACACACAATTGCAAAAAAACAATTCAATAAATATAATAATTCTAACATAATAAACGATTCGATTAAAATTGAAAATTAAAATCAATCGGATTCATCGGTGTGATAAGATTCTTCTCCACAATCATTATTAAGTTCGTCTAAATCATCATCTGAATTATCAGAAATGCCAATAGCTTTGTCTGCATCGTTGTCTTCACCGTCATCCGTATCTTCATATGTCTCATCCTCTACATTAACATGCTTAAGGGAAACATCGACTTCTATTGCTTCATCTCTACTCAAACCATCATAAGTCAAATTATCCAAGTCAGCAGACAACAAAAGGTCAGATGAAGTGCTGCCATGAACTAAATCTGCTTCGTTATTTTCCATGATAATATCTCGGTCCCAAATCTTCCGATGATTCACCTCTTGGACGACCTTCCAATGTTTGTTTGATTGAGCTCTTTGACCGGCTTTAGACGGTTCGTCAAGATAAAAGACTTACTCTGCTTGTGTTGCAAGAATGTATGGTCATTTGTAAACCATTCAGTCTGAGTAGAAATACTGGTTATGTTATTCTTAGTGACACAAAGTTTGTTGTTATTAGTTTTAAACCATTTACATCGAAACAACACAACCTTGCAACGATCTAGATAGCCTAGCTCCAGAATCTCTTTGTAACACCCTCAATTTCACAACAATATAATATAATAAGGAGGGTGCTACTAGTTGGGTTATTATAACAATTCAAAACTACAAACGCAGCGGAAATTTTATATATATTAAAAACTGTTTACATCGTTAACAATATTTACAAGACTTTATCTGACATTTCACTTTGCTAAACTTCAAGTACTTCATTCCCAAAACCCAACATTTATGGCCAGTATCATACACCATAACCGGAAGCTAACTCTGTGGGGGACCATCACGAGCACCTCTATTACTACCTGGCATGCATTAGAAAACAAACACAAAATCAGATAAACTGGTGAGTTTTAACATATATCACATTTCAATAACATTAACCCATCAACTGTTACCACACCAAATGATTCACACACACATTCATCAGTCCATTTATTTATCCCAGTATTGATATGCATATCGAATACCCACAAGGTATTTATGGACATCTTTTATCAATTTTAATTTGGTGGGTGAAACCTCCACCTCGCGCGTTGACGGGTCAAACCTCCGTCTATAGTTTGGTGGGTCAAACCTCCACCTCGCGCGTTGACGGGTCAAACCTCCGTCTATAATTGGCGTTGACGGGTCAAACCTCCGTCTATAGTTGGTGGGTCAAACCTCCACCTCGCCATTCACCACAATTTACCACTTTCAACCCTTATTCACATTTTGTATTTATTTATATGCATGCCAGTGCCCGATTTTATCAAACAACATTTATCAAACGGCATTAACACGTAAAAAGGGCAATTAGAACTCACCTTAATATTTCCAACAAGTGGTTATCAATCCAAATATGCTAGGGCAGCTAAAACTTCTCTTTCTTAAAGCAAATCTAAAACAATAACCCTAACTTAGTCAAATTTCCCCTAGCTGACCACTTCACACGACTAAGGCTATGCGACTGGACTCATTCGTACGACTGAATCATGCGACTGAGCTTAGTCGTACGAATGGACCATACGATAGAGGTGCGAATGAGCTATAACAGGGTTTGTGCGAATGACCTCCATTCGTGCGATTGGTTCATGCGACTGAACTTCAGTCGCACGTTTGAACAATGCGATTGACTCAGTCGCACGAATGGGTCATGCGACTGGGCTCATTCGCCTAAAACGGATCAGCAGCTGTGTTCTTGACATATTTGATCCAAAAACTCGAGTTTTAACCATTCAGATTATGCCATGTTCACAACAGAACATGTACACCTCATTTACAACCATTTCGGGTCCTTATTTCATCAAACTTCCCAAAAACTAGGGCCCGAACCTTCACTTTTCAGTTTAACAGAAAGATTAAATAGAAACTCTGATTTAACATGTTTTTGGATCAATTCCCACCACCCACACAGCTTAACATATTCAAAATCGATCCGTACCAAGCAAAACTTACCAAAACGGAGCTAGTTTGATCAATTTGGGCAAGAGCAGGGTGTTTGGGTTCGAAGGAACAAGGGAAGGAGGTTCAGCAGATAAAATCTGCTTGTTAATACCCTTAACCGCCCTACTTATCCTTCATGCCTATTTTTAGCCGACATACTCAATCGCACGACTGGCTTATTCGCACGACTCAATCGTACGATTGAGCCCATACGCCCGTCATTCGTGCGATTGAGCTTCATTCGCACGTATGGCATGCGACTGAACACTAATTTTAATTAAATAAATAAATTTTGAACTCTTGGATGTTACAAGTCTACCCACCTTATTTAGGGTTTCGTCCTCGAAACCTGACTAAAACAAATGAGGGTAGTTTTGTCTCATCTCTTCTTCTGGTTCCCAGGTTGACTCAGATCCTTGGCGATGTGCCCACTGCACCCGGACTAAGCTAATGCTTTTATTTCTAAGTTTCTTCTCTTTACGATCTATAATGGCCACAGGTTGTTCAACATAATTGAGCTTCTCATCAACCTCAATATCACCTAATGGTACATATTGAGTTTCATTAGCTAAACACTTCCGTAACTGAGAGACGTGGAAGGTTGGATGAATAGCACTTAATTCTTCTGGCAAGTCCAACCTATACGCTACGTACCCTACTTTCTCTACTATTTGGAAAGGTCCAATAAAACGTGGACTTAACTTGCCCCTCTTTCTAAATCGAATAATGCCCTTCCAGGAGAAACTTTCAACAAGACAAAGTCCCCAACTTTAAATTCTAATGGTTTCCTTCTACGATCTGCATATGATTTCTGCCTGCTTTTCGCCTCTCTAATACGATTTTTAACTATTTCAAACTTTGACATTGTTTCTTCAACTATTTCACTATTTCCCAATTCCCGTTGCCCTATATCTCCCCAATAAAGTGGAGTTCTACACTTTCTTCCGTACAACATCTCAAACGGAGACATCTGAAGGGTAGCTTGATAACTGTTGTTGTATGCAAATTCAGCTAAAGGAAGATGACTATCCCAGCTACCTCCAAAATCAATACTACATGCCCGTAGCATATCCTCCAATGTCTGAATAGTTCTTTCACTTTGACCATCTGTTTGGGGATGATAGGCTGTACTAAAGTAAAGTCTAGTTCCCATGGCTTCGTGAAATTTTCTCCAATACCTGGAGGTAAATCTGGCATCTCTATCAGACGTGATACTTTTCGGAACTCCATGTAATCTAACTATTTCTTTAGTAAAAATATCAGCTAACTTTTCCACCGAATAAGTTTCCCGTATTGGTAGAAATAAAGCACTCTTGGTTAGCTGATCTACCACTACCCAAATAGTATCATAACCTTTTGGTGTACGGGGCAACTTCGTTATAAAATCCATAGTCAGATCATCCCACTTCCAAACTGGAATAGCTAATGGCTGCAATAATCCATAAGGTTTCTGATGTTCAGCTTTTACTTGGGCACAAGTCAAACATTTATTTACATACTGCATCACATTAAATTTCATCCCTGGCCACCAATAATCTTGCTTCAAATCTTGGTACATCTTAGTCATGCCTGGGTGAATGGAATACCTAGATTTGTGAGCCTCATCTAGTATCATATCACGTAAAGCCAACGGAACCCACATTCGACCAAACTTGATTTTAACACCCTGACTATTCTCTTCTAAATATTTTTCTTGACCAACCATTCTTTCTCTTTAATATTTTCTTCTTTTAATGCCTCCAATTGGGTTTCTTCAACTGTTGCATAAAATCAGAAGTAATCACAAGTTTATACGCCTTAACCTTAATCGGTTCGTACTTCTCCTTTCTGCTCAATGCATCAATAACCACATTTGCTTTCCCGGGGTGATACAAAATTTCACAATCATAATCTTTGATTAACTCCAACCATCGCCTTTGTCTCATATTCAAATCTTTTTGCTCAAAGAAATACTTCAGGCTCTTATGATCAGTAAAGATGGTACACCTCACTCCATATAAGTAGTGTCGCCATATTTTAAGAGCAAAAACTACAGCTGCTAATTCTAAATCGTGGGTTGGGTAATTGACTTCATGGGTCTTCAACTGTCTAGAAGCATAAGCAATAACTCTCCCACGTTGCATTAAAACACACCCCAATCCCTAATATGATGCATCAGAATATATTACTAAATTCTCTACACCTTCTGGTATTGCTAATACTGGGGCTTGTGTCAATCAATTCTTCAGTTCCTGAAAAGCAACTTCCTGTTCCTTATTCCATTCATACTTAAAGTCCTTTCGAGTTAATTTCGTCAACGGAGAAGCAATTTTGGTAAAATCTTGAATAAATCTTCTATAGTATCCTGCCAGTCCTAAGAAACTACGAATTTCTGAAGGACTTTTAGGAATTCCCCAGTTCACCACAGCTTCAATCTTTGCAGGATCCACCAATATTCCATCCGCATTCACCACATGACCCAAAAATTGCACTTCCCTTAACCAAAATTCACACTTCGAGAATTTTGCATACAACTTATTCTTCCTCAGAGTTTCCAATACTTCTCGAATGTGACAAGCATGGTCTCCTTCGTTCTTAGAATAGATCAAAATATCATCTATAAACACAATTACCGATTTATCCAGCATCGGTCTACATACTCTGTTCATCAAATCCATGAAGGCAGCAGGAGCATTCGTTAACCAAACGATATCACCAAAAATTCATAATGCCCATATCGTGTACGAAAAGCTGTCTTTAGTATGTCTTCTTCTTTCACCTTTAATTGATGATATCCGGATCTAAGATCTATCTTTGAGAACCAATTAGCACCTTGGAGTTGATCAAACAAATCGTCTATACGAGGTAATGGGTATTTATTCTTGACAGTCAGCTTGTTTAGTTCTCTGTAATCTATGCACATCCTTAAACTGCCATCTTTCTTCTTTACAAACAAAACAGGAGCACCCCACGACGAAGTGCTTGGTCGAATAAAACCTTGTCTAATAATTCCTGTAATTGCTTCAGGAGTTCCTTTAACTCAGCCGGTACAAGTCTATAAGGGGTCTTAGCGACAGGTTTTGCCTCAGGTATTAAGTCAATTCTAAACTCAATTTCTCTATCAGGAGGTATACCGGGTAGATCCTCAGGAAATACATCAGGAAAATTACAAACCACTGGAACATCTTCTAATTTCTTCGTCTCCTTAGCAGTATCAACTACATATGCCAAAATGACTCGCAACCCCTACTCAATAATTTCTCCACCTTAATCATAGATATGACTTTCACCACACTATCATGTTCATCACCAAAAACCGTTACCAAATTACCATCTGGTGCTCGCAACACAATCATCTTTCTTTGGCATATTATCTGAGCCTCAAACATAGATAACCAATCCATTCCCAATACTACATCAAAACCTCCTAATTTCATTATGTGTAATCTAGCAGGAAATTTTACACCTTCTAGTTCGACAAAACAATCATCTATTACCTCACTAACAACTATAAATTCATTAGAGGCAGTCTCTACTGAAAAAGCAACATCTAACTTTGATGGTCTAACTTTTATTAAGGCATGAATTTTATTGATATAAAACTTCTATTAGCCCCTGAATCAAATAGAATTCTAGCTGGTACATCATTAACAAGAAACGTACCCGACACAACATCCGGTAATGCCTTAGCCTCCTCCGTGGTCATTGTAAATGCTCTCCCCGCAGTACCACTACTACCACTCGCACTGACTTTACTCGATCCTCCCACTGCACGAATAGGAACCGGTCCAGATCTAAATTTTGGACATTCAAATTTCATATGTCCCATTTCCCCGCACCCATAACACCGAAGTTCTGGACATCTAGAAACGAAATGTCCAGGCTTCCCACATTTACGACATGCCGGGTGATTCAATCTACATTCTCCTCTATGAAACTTCTCACATCTATTACATCGAGGAGGGGGACCTACAAAACCCCTAGCATTGAACTTTCTCTTCTGCGGCCCACCTTGTCCATACATAGGCCTAGAACTCAATGAAGTTTCCTGACGACTAACCACTTCTTCTTTCACCACAGGTTTCTCGGACTCAGCGGCTTCCTCATACATGTCCGCAGCCAAATTCACCGTGGCTTGGTAAGTAGAAGGAGAATTTGACTTGACCAGCATTCTCACCTTAGGAGGTAATCCCTGAACATACCTAGTAATCCTCTTTATCTCAGGAGTTACTAAATGAGGTACCAAACAATCCATTTCTTCAAATCTGGAAGTATACTCCTCGTGACTTAAAGCGTCTGCTTGAAACTGCAAAAACTTAATCTCAATCCTGTCCATCTCGCCTTTTGGGCAGAACTTTTCTATCACTAGTGCTTTAAAAGTTTCTCACGTCATCTGACTCACAGCGGCCTCACCCATGGCCTGTTCTACTGTATCCCACCAATATAAAGCTTCTGCTTGAAAAGAATGCACTGCAAAGCCCACCTTCTGGTCTTCCTTACACCTACTAAGTTTAAACGCTGCTTCCATCTCTCGTAACCATTTATAAGTTACTACTACATCCTTCTGGCCTTCAAACTTAGGCGGGTCACATTCCTTAAAATGCTTATATGACACTGGTTTCTCCACTACCGGCTCAATAACAACAGGTGGAGGAGTTGGTTGGGAAGGTGATTCACCACCTTTCCTAAGGTCACTCAACATTTCGGGTAAGGTAGTACGCAACACTCGGGCGACTTCATCACCTATAGCCGCCTTAAGTTCATCACCTGAGATCCTAGCTTCGGGTCTAGAATTGTATTACTGGTTTCCTCCATCTACGATCAGAAATAAACCATAATCAAATAATGAGTGATACCAGGATGTTGCATATAATGTAAATTGCTCATAACATTGGCCAGGTGTTATCAATTATTTACTTATTCACACCATCCTGCCTCTTCTCATTATCCTTTCACAGTTTATTTCTAACCCTATCTAAACCACAGAATCATGCATACACATAATACTATCTTTAATTTAAACAATCACTTCATTTTCATTCAACACTTGACTGAATTATCACTAACAATTAAATACTCATTCACACAACACTCCACCCCACTTCCGGTTGTAGATACTGGCACTTTCCATATATTCAGTTAAAGTTTGAAACAATCAATTGTTCAAATCCCTTTAACCAAGGCTCTGATACCAACTTGTAACACCCTCAATTTCACAACAATATAATATAATAAGGAGGGTGCTACTAGTTGGGTTATTATAACAATTCAGAGACTACAAACGCAGCGGAAATTTTATATATATTAAAAACTGTTTACATCGTTAACAATATTTACAAGACTTTATCCGACATTTCAAAACTTTGCTAAATTTCAAGTACTTCATTCCCAAAACCCAACATTTGTGGCCAGTATCATACACCATAACCGGAAGCTAACTCTGTGGGGGACCATCACGAGCACCTCTATTACTACCTGGCATGCATTAGAAAAAAAAACAAAATCAGATAAACTGGTGAGTTCTAACATATATCACATTTCAATAACATTAATCCATCAACTGTTACCATACCAAATGTTTCACACACACATTCATCAGTCCATTTATTTATCCCAGTATTGATATGCATATCGAATACCCACAAGGTATTTATGGACATCTTTTATCAATTTTAATTTGGTGGGTGAAACCTCCACCTCGCGCGTTGACGGGTCAAACCTCCGTCTATAGTTTGGTGGGTCAAACCTCCACCTCGCGCGTTGACGGGTCAAACCTCCGTCTATAATTGGCGTTGACGGGTCAAACCTCCGTCTATAGTTGGTGGGTCAAACCTCCACCTCGCCATTCACCATAATTTACCACTTTCAACCCTTATTCACATTTTGTATTTATTTATATGCATGCCAGTGCCCGATTTTATCAAACAACATTTATCAAACGGCATTAACACGTAAAAAGGGCAATTAGAACTCACCTTAATGTTTCCAACAAGTGGTTATCAATCCAAATATGCTAGGGCAGCTAAAACTTCTCTTTCTCAAAGCAAATCTAAAACAATAACCCTAACTTAGTCAAATTTCCCCTAGCTGACCACTTCACACGACTAAGGCTATGCGACTGGACTCATTCGTACGACTGAATCATGCGACTGAGCTTAGTCGTACGAATGGACCATACGACAGAGGTGCGAATGAGCTATAACAGGGTTTGTGCGAATGACCTCCATTCGTGCGATTGGTTCATGCGACTGAACTTCAGTCGCACGTTTGAACAATGCGATTGACTCAGTCGCACGAATGGGTCATGCGACTGGGCTCATTCGCCTAAAACGGATCAGCAGCTGTGTTCTTGACATATTTGATCCAAAAACTCGAGTTTTAACCGTTCAGATTATGCCATGTTCACAACAGAACATGTACACCTCATTTACAACCATTTCGGGTCCTTATTTCATCAAACTTCCCAAAAATAGGCCCGAACCTTCACTTTTCAGTTTATCAGAAAATTAAACCGAAACTCTGATTTAAACATGTTTTGGATCAATTCCCACCACCCACACAGCTTAACATATTCAAAATCGATCCGTACCAAGCAAAACTTACCAAAACGGAGCTAGTTTGATCAATTTGGGCAAGAGCAGGGTGTTTGGGTTCGAAGGGAACAAGGGAAGGAGGTTCAGCAGATAAAATCTGCTTGTTAATACCCTTAACCGCCCTACTTATCCTTCATGCCTATTTTTAGCCGACATACTCAATCGCACGACTGGCTTATTCGCACGACTCAATCGTACGATTGAGCCCATACGCCCGTCATTCGTGCGATTGAGCTTCATTCGCACGTATGGCATGCGACTGAACACTAATTTTAATTAAATAAATAAATTTTGAACTCTTAGATGTTACACTCTTACAAAAAACCGTAATACTTTGTTCCATCTTGCCCAGTTGTTGAGATGCCGCTGTTTTGAGTTGTACGACGTAAGTCTCGGCTATGAACTACAAATCTCACACCGTTAACTATACAAGCGTTGTAAGAGTTTGCATGTCGTGGTCCATTTGCTAAAGCAAATAACTGAGGACTAACACTAGATTTATCATTTACTCGCCGACGATTGATCTATTTGAAATAAGAGAAAATTATAATGATTATGATATTATTAGTTTGTATAATCGGTTTTATATACAAATGAGTTTACCATCTGTTTAAACCAGTTAGGAAAATTTGTTTCCAAGTCAGTTTCATGCGCATTTGAGTAATAAATTCACTATAAATAATGTTACTTGCGTTAATAATAATCATCTTAAAGATAACTTACGAAAAGACAACCCGAAATAAAAAATACTTACTCTTTGTATTCTTCGATCTCGGAGCTGTTGTCAAGGACAAACCAATTTAGTTTTGCCCAAAGCACACCATCCATTTTTTTTATCAACCCCTTGCTGATAGGTGTGCATAGCGATTGGAAGACATAAAACTCACGTGTGGGAACTGGGGCGTCTTCGTTTCTGTCCGGCCGATTAAATCTCGTTGGTACACCGTCAAGATACCTTGAACAGAAAGTTAAGGCTTCATCTGCGACATACCCCTCCGCAATGAAACCCTCGGGCCTAGCCTTATTTCTAACATAATTTTCAGCTTTTTCATACATCTTTCAAATGGATACATTCACCTCATGAAAACTGGCCCACCTTGAATGGCCTCCTCAGGTAAATGCATAATCAAATGAATCATTATGTTAAAAAATGATGGAGGAAATATTTGCTCTAAAGAACACAAAATTTTAATCAACTTCTCCTCCGCATCTTGCATGTCAGATGACATCCAGTTCCGAGCACAAAGTTGCTTAAAGAATAAGCACATCTCAATTATTGGTGTTGAAATGTTTTATCCAAGTACGCTTGAGCACCAATCGAAAGCAACCGTTGCATCATTATATGATGATCATGTGATTTCATCCCCGTTATTTGGGTATCATTATCGGTTACCTTATGTTTAAAGTTGGAGCCAAAGCCATCAGGTAATTTTACTCCCTTAATGAATTGACAAAAAAGACTCCTTTCAGCGTTTGAGAAAGAGAACTTAGGATGAGGCTTTGAGAACTTACCGCGACCGTTATCTACAAGCCACAAGTCACGTTGAATGTTCCATTGTTCTAACACCATTCTTGCCTTATTAGTGTCTTTGGATTTTTCCTTGTTCATCATCAACGTATTCAACAAACTCTCACACACATTCAACGCTTGGTCCAATTCAATTCAACATTGGAATCACGTTTTCTCTTCTTACCACCAAACTGAACATGTTTCCCAGAAATACGAAGCGGCAAATTATTAAGTTGTTGCAAAATCTGATTATTAGTTTTCCTATTAGGAGGACGTCTAGTCTCGTTCTTACCATTGAATGACTTGTCCTTCCTCCATTTATGATTCGTTGGTAACCATCTTCTATGCCCAACATAAGCAGTTTTTCCCAATACATGAACAGATGGAGTGTCTTCCTTACATGTTGGGCATGTAAAGTAACCTTGCCCACTCCAACCAGACAAGCTACTACGAGCAGGGAAATCATTGATAGTCCATAAAAGCATTGCACGCAATGTGAAGAAAGTGTTTGTAACCGCATCTCTTGTCACGACTCCGTCCGACCAAAGAATTTTCAATTCATCAACCAATGGTCTTAAAAAAACATCAATGTCCTTCCCAGGTGATTTAGGGCCAGGGATTAATAACGTCAGCATGAATGAAGACTCTTTCATACATAACCATGGCGGCGTATTGTATGTTTTCAATATGACCGACCACATGCTATAGGACGTACTCATGTTGCCAAATGGATTGAAGCCATCAGCAGCCAACCCTAATCTAACATTTCTAGGTTCTTTGGCAAAAGCAGATACATTGAATCGAATTCTTTCCATGATGTACCATCCACCGGGTGACGTAACTTACCATCTTCCGTGACGTCCAGAAGCATGCCATGTCATATGCTTTGCAGTGTGTCTTGAGCTATAAATACGCTTTAGTCTAGGAACTAATGGAAAGTAACGCATAACCTTGTTGGCAACTTTCTTTCCCTTAGTGTTTGCGTCCTTCCATCTACTTTCATAACATATTGGACATTCTTGCAAATCTTTGTTATCTTTCCCCCAAAATAAACAACAGTCGTTCTTACAAACGTGGATCGATTCATATCCTAACCCAACTTTCTTCATTATCTTCTTGGCTTCATAGTTTGACGGTGGGATTTTAGCAAGCGGAAATGCAGTTTTAAGAAATTCTAACAATTGGTCAAACGATGTATCGGTCCATTTATTGATGGCCTTCATGTGACTCAGTTTTGCCAAGAAATCTAATGAAGACATCCCGTCACAACCAGGGTATAGTTCGGTCGGCAAGTTTCAGTAATTCAGCAAGTTCATCATTTGTATCACTCGGTGCATCTGTTGTGTTCATTGTCTCGTGGTTGTTGTTCTCTTGTGGTACATTCTCCTGACGAACATCGTTGATAAAATCATGTATTGGGTCTGTCGTTTGAGGTATGACTGAAACTACCGGTGACGGAACATATGATTCACCATGATGCGTTCACGTTTTGTAAAATCGGCAAAAACCATTATTATGTATGTGGCGCTCTATTGTTGGAAGAGGAAACCAATAACCGTTATTGCAATTATTACAGGGACATCGAGCTTTATTTTGATTATTCGTATAGTTCTTACACCTTTCCATGAATCCTTTAAGACCAATCAGATGTTCTTTAGAAAATTTATTTTCTAAAGTTGTCCAACTCTTATCAATCGTCATAACTGTGTTTACAAACAAATATTAAATATCTTAACACGTTTAAAACTAAGGAAATACAATATAAAAGTTAAATATTTAATAAACTTCCTAACCCTAAGTTAACATACCAAATACATACATTCATTCTTATATACATACATACACACATACTATTTCATCTTAACTAAGTTAAATATCCAATTTTTCATTATCATAAAACTTGCTAAACCTACTTTCAAACAATAACTACATATTAATACAAAATTAACATACCAAATACATACATACATTCTTATATTCATACCAAATACATACATTCTTATATTCATACATACACACATGTTATTTCAAACAATCTTAATACAAACATTCTTAAATACATACATACACACATGTTAAACATCTATGTTTTCAAATAATCTTAACCTATTGCGACGACAATGTTATTTCAAATAATCTTAATACAAACATACACAATGTTAATACAAAATTAACATATCAAATACATACATTCTTTAATACAAACATACACACATGTTCTTTCATCTCAACTAAATATCTATTTTTCATAACCATAAAACTTAATAAACCTAATTTCAACAATAACTACATATTAACATAAATTTAACATTCAATATTTTTATAAACAAAATAAACTTCTTACATAAACTACAAAACCCCAAACTTAACATTCCATATTTTCATAAACTTCATAAACTACATTCTTATATTCTTACATACACACATGTTAAACATCCATATTTTCATAAACAAAATAAACTTCAAAACCCCAAACAACTACAAATTAACACACTAAATATATACATTCTTAAATACATACATACACACATGTTAAACATCTATGTTTTCATAACCACATAAACTTTATTACCCTAATTTCAAATATTAACTAAAAATTAACATAAAATTAGGTAAAATTGAGGTTATTACCTAAAATCAGGAGTGGTGGTGGTGGCTAGGGTGTAAAGGAGGCGGCGACGGTGGTGAGGCGGTGACGGACGTGAGGCGGCAACGGTGGTGGACCGGCGGTGGTGGAGCAGCAACTTTGAAAATGGCGGTGGTGGAGCGGCGGTGGGTGTCGCCGGCCGACGGGGAGCGAGGTAGGGGTTGCCGGTCGTCATCGGTCGCCGGGAATAGGGTGGGGGTGGCCGTCGCCGGGAGAAGGGTGGGGGTGGGCCGTGGGGGTGGGGTTGGCGGTGGGGGTGAATGTTGGTTGAGATGGGGACAAGATCTGAAAACACGACTTTAAAATATGCAGAAATTTTTAGCGGCGATATATCGCCGCATAAAACCTATTGCGACGACTATTTTCACATCAAATAAAAATAAAATTAAATTTAGATACACTTTTTTGCGACGATTTATCGCCGCAAATATTTATTCTACAAATAAAAAATAAAAAATAAAACATTATTTTTTATTACATCTTTTTTGCGACGAAAAGTCGCCGCAAATTACTTGCGGGAATTTTTCCGCCCTTTAAAAAATTGTCGTGAAATGAAAAAAATTAAAAATATATATATATTTTTGTTATTTGCGATGAAATTATCGCCGCAAAATCTCATTTTGACTGGAAAAGTCAAAAAAACAAACTTTTTGTCGTTTATCGACTTTTTGCGGCGAACAAAACGGCGAACAAAAAGTTAGTCACAAAAAACTGATTTTCTTGTAGTGTCTATTATTAACAATTACTATATATAATATTAAAAGTATTATTTATATTCCAATAATTTTTATACTAAGCTTTATTATTATTGCACTAATTACTAGTCATCGTTAATATTATTACTTTAAAATTTTCACTACTAAAGTTGTTTTCTTTTCATAAATAACAAGTATTATACCCTATATTTATAAATAAAGAAGAGAAATGAATAGTATGTTTTTGGGGATTTGGTTTTGGCCACATTTTTTTTTGAACAATATACTTCATTAAAACACACGGAGCGGAACCTCAAAAAGGAGGCTCGCCCAAAAACCTTAGAAAATATACATCGGATTTGTTAACCAACTATCCAACTTTACAGACTTAAATTGGATCTATGCTTTAACCAAAAAAAACGACATTCGTTTAATAATCGCCACTACCTCAACAATTCTAGGAGAACCCACTTGAAGACCTTATTGTTACGCTCCTTCCAAATCGCCCAACACGATATCATAACGATCCCCGGATTAAACTTCTTAGCCCACTTGGAATCCGCGTAATCTTTGTGAATCAGCATCAAATCGTTCAGGTCATTTAGTGTCACTATACCCAGTTTGACCATTGAGTATAGATGTCCAAACTCCAACAGCGAACCAACATTCCACAAACATATGATTTGCAGATTCATCCACCTCTTCGCACAGAGGACGCCTCGTGTCTGTGATGTTTATCGATCTTTTAAACATATGGTTTGGCCACATGGTAAACCATGTTTTGTATTTTGGTCCCTACTATTTATATTTATGTATAAATAGAGATATTGTAGAGAAAGATAGACTAATATAGATAGAGAAATTGTATAGAGAGAAAGGGCTTTGTCTCACTTGTATACTATTAAAACACAAGTGTAATGAATAGTTATTTAATAGTATTTATAGATCGCTGGAATTAAACAGTGTTTAAAAATAATAAAGGCATTTTTGCCGGATTAAAAAAAGTAGTATTATATTGAAGTAATAAGGATAATTTGATAAACTATATGTTTGAAAATAAGTCGGCTTAAATTAAAAATATGTTATGAGTTGGTCTACGTTTGAACGTGAATTTGTTTGAACATGGGTCAAACATTATAATACGTTTTTATTTCACGGTATAAATTGAGTTACTTTACGTTTCGACAGAATTTTATTTTTGAAACAAGTCGGGGGCGATTGCCGTCTACACTTTATCATGCACATATACGGCCGCCGCACGTGCTTATTTTATGTACGTTTTGAGTTGGTCTGTATTACGTTTTGGAGTGCGTGAAATATAATACGTTTTCATTCGACGGTATAATTCGAGTTACTTTAATTTAGCTTGGAAACAAGTCGTGTCGATTGTATTTTATACTTTATCACACCGCGAATTGTGCCGCTGCATCACGCGGCGGGTTTAAAAAACTAGTTACCTTTAATACTATTGTTATTGTTATTATTATCATCATCCTTTTATATATATTAAAGGAATAAATTAAATTTCATTATAAAATTATCATACTACCCTGATAGGTGGGTTAAAATCAAATTTACAATACTACTCTAATGTGTTTAAAATGAAGATAAAATCATCATATTATCCTTCTCAATTCTCAGTACTTTATAAAATAATATAAATAATCAGTTATATTCATTATCTCATAAATAATTTCCTTTGATATTCTTAATTAGTTATGTCATACATTATTAAATTCGTATATTTGTAAAGATTTGAGATTAACCTAGTATGTTATTATAAGTTGTATTTATTTATTCAATAGGTTAAAACTTCGTGCATTACATGTTGGATAAATAAAATATTAATTAGTTAGTAACAAAAATTTATTAATTATAAAATAATATTATAAGATAAGATATGATTAGAGTTACGTATGGGTAAAAATTATAAGTAATAAAACAATCATATTATTTCTTATTTTTGTTTTTAAACTTTTTTGTTTCTCAAAAAAAAAAAGTTTTTAACATTTTATTCTAAACAAACCGTTTTAATAAAATGTCATTGTTATAAGTTTTTGTTATAACTTGAATTTTAGTTTTATTTATTTATTAAATTATATTTATAAAAGACAGATTGTAAAGTATTTTATATTTAAAAAAACTAATGTTTAGGAAAATTACTTATTTGATAAAAAATGTTTCCTTAGAATATATATAAAAACAGACATCTTTTTTAATTTATTAAAAGATTATTTTTTAATCTCAACAAAAGTTAAATAATATCTATCATTAAAAGTTAATGTAATTATCTAATATAAGAGAGAAACAGGGAAAAAATTAGAAGTTCTAGAATTATATCAAATACTCACCTAAATGACACAAATGAACACAGCTCTGCTCGAACTTGGTTCGATTTAAAACTGAGCTGTTCGGTTCGGTTCAAATTTACAAATCGAGCGCAACTGCAAGCTCGAACTCGGTTCGGTCTTTACGAGAGTTCGGTTTTGCTCGGTTTGTTACATAAAAGCGAGACACACGGACATACTTGTTAACTAAGCAGCGCGCTACCCTTTGACATATTAACCATAAAAGCGAGACCACACGGACATACTTACCATGACTATAATCGTTGTATCATTTTCCCATCACCTCTTTTATAATACTTGTTAACTAAGAAAAACAACTTTCATCATTGTACCCTACCTAGCATACGCTACTCGTCATCGTATTAACCAAAAGAGGTAAAAACTCTAATCTTTACTGGTTTATCTTCTATATAAAAACGTAATTACCAATTATTTAAACCTTAATTATGAAATGGATGTTACACAAAGCCAGGGAAGTTAACATGGGTTTGGTGGCAGGTGATCACTTTGCCAAGGCCCAGATAATAATTCATTTTCAGACACCATTAATTGAATCCAAATATA
>CM044001.1:95280708-95438208 GCA_024085815.1 Flaveria linearis | reverse complement strand
TCGGGCGCCGCCACCACAGGTGGTGAAACCTCAACCTCCCCGTCACCATCAGCATCATCACCATCACCTTCAGTTTCCCCTTCAGTCACAATCCACCAACCACCGGTGTGGCAAGTGTCACCAGGTGATAGACATGCTCCACCACCGCCGGTGTTGGATCTTCACCTCCATCGTGTTGCACACCAACACTCACACTCACACATGTCACCACCCCTCCACCATCCATCACCTCGCCACCACTCCAACCGTCACACCAGGTCCGCATCACCCCGCCAACTCCACCCTGTTCACCCCTCGCACCCTCCTCCACCCTACCTTCAACACCTCCACCTCCCGTCAACCAAAGGGCTTCCGAAGCCAAGCAAGAGACTTCCGAGAGTCTGAAGGAAAACAGCGACAGGAATCTTCCGAAGGCAAAAGCTGAAGTCAATACTGAAGACAACAGCTGAAGCCAACAGATTGAAGATTATCTATGAAGACAAAGTCTGATTGAAAGAGCTGAAGACAAAAGTCTGAAAAGCTTCCGAAGACAAAGTCTGATGAAAAGAGCTGAAAGACAAAGTCTGAAAGCTTCCGAAGACAAAGTCTGATGAAAGAGCTGAAGACAAAGTCTGAAAGCTTCCGAAGACAAAGTCTGATGAAAGAGCTGAAGACAAAGTCTGCTTCCGAAGACAAAGAAGACTCCAAGCCTCGGAAGAAGCAGTCTTTCGAAGTATAAGTGCCTTCGGAAGAAGTTATTCTTCCGAAGCACTTTATCCTTCGGAAGACATTGCTATGTCCAGCAGATAAAATATGGTCCCTGACAGTCCGCTGCAGACCTCTGATACAGCATGGCATCTTCCTAAAGAGCCATGTTGTTGACCATACTTTATTCTACTGTTCCCTTTTTATGATAGTACATGTTACCAACTTTAGTTGGTGACAAAAGGTAAGTCAGGGACATGTCTGACTACCAACTCTCAGGAAAATGTCTGAAAGACCTCACTAGAGTCTTGTAGTATAGATGTAAGGTTAGAGGTGTCCAGCTGGTATCAAAGTATTACCGGCTGTAGGTAGTATTATATATATCTTCCCTGTAACTCTTTAGTAAGCGATTTGAGTCCAAGTGTCTTGTAATCCTTTGAGTTGAGAAGCAATATATAAAGTACCTTGAAAATTTACTTGCTGTGTTATTTTCTTACTGCTTGTTACTTGTTATATTGTGATCAACTTTCTTAAAGACTGCTTGCTGAGTGTTGATTCACAGTGAGTTGAGAGAAAAACCACCCGAAACCATCCTGCAATTGGTATCAGAGCTCCAGGCTCTTGATTGTGAGATCTTACCATCCTAATCAACCTGTTTTTCACTCCTCACCACAATCCACTCACTCAAATGGCTGCTCTCTCCAAGGCTGATATGGAAACTGGTACCTTGACCAAGTCCCCTATGATCACCCCTGAAGACTTTGACACATGGTGTATCAGGATGGAAGGCTTCATCAAGTGTCAAGATTCAAGGATGTGGGACTCCATTGTCAATGGTCCTTTCATACCAGCACTACATCTGCCACTGGTAATCGCATCATTCCAAAAGATGTTGATGATTACTCAGAGGAAGACAGGAAGAGAATAGAGCTAGATCAAAGGGCTATGACTTGTCTCCAAACTGCTCTCCCCAACTCCGTCTACAGACGCTTCAAGAAGTGCAAGACTGCTAAAGATTATGGGAAGCATTGAAGCTGATGTATGAGGGATCCAAGGAAACCAAGAGAACAAGAAAGATCTCTTGAAGCAGCAGTTTGAGAACTTTACTTTCAAGGCTGGTGAGACCTTGACTCAACAATACTTCAGGTATGTTGAGCTAGTAGATACTCTGGCGGATATTGGAGTAGCTCTTGAGAACAGAGACATAGTTAGGAGTTTATGTCTTCTCTTCCTAAACTATGGACTCACTACTGTGTTGTCATCAAGAGAACTTCGGACCTTAAGACTCTTTCTCTCACAGAGTTGTATGGTATCCTAAGTGCATTTCAGATGGAGATGAACATGCAGAACTCCTCTGACCACTCCAATAACCAACAGAGTTCAGCCCTTCATGTGGTTGAAAGGGAAAGCATGGAACCACAACATCAGTTGCTATGCTACCCTGACAACTCACATACTGGACCCTTCATCACTCTACCTGAGACTCCAAAGTCTCAAAAGGTTCAACACAACTCCTTTCAGGATAGTTGTGCCTTTGTCTCTGGAAGTGGACACTGGTGATTTTCAATACTGCTTTGATGATCTTGAGTGCTTCAATCCAGATGATGTGGAGTATATGGACATTGTCCAGCAGATGGCTCTTTTAACTTACAGAGCGAAGAAGTTCTTCAGAGAACTGGAAGGCAATTCCCTCAAAACCCAGTCAACAGCAAGTTTGGGTTTGATAAGAGCAAAGCAAGGTGCTACAACTGCAACCAACTTGGTCACTTTGCTAGGGAATGCAAGGCTCCCAAGAACAACCCGGGAACCCCACAGGCCTCCACACATCCCACTGCTCCCAAGCATGAAGAAAAGTCAACTGAAACAGCTGCTGTTGCTCAGGAAGTTGACTGGAGCTTCATGGTACAGGATGTGACTCCCGCTCAAGCACTCATGGCCGGAACAGATGATGATCAGGTATATGAACATCTTTGTACTGCTGCCTGTATTGCTAAAGTTAAATTGTATAAGGATTACATTTCGAAATCAGATCTGAGGTTGAGTCTTTAAATGTGCTAAAATCTGACTTTAAAAGAGCTGAATCTGACTATCAAAGAAAATTGATGAGTTAGAGAAAACTGTGTCTCTTTTAAAACATGAAAAGACTAACTATAAGACTCAAATCAAAGATCTGATCTCCAAACTTTCTGAAGTTCAAGCCCAGTTAGTCACAGCTGAGGCTCAGGCCAGGAAGCAAGCTATTGCTGAGCAAAGCTTCCAAACTATTCTTGCATCAACCTCTCATTCCAAAATGTTTTATCAAAACAAAGAAGGGTTGGGAACCAGTGAAATAGCTCCACCACACTCTTATGAGTCTATTAGACTACCTAGATGTGGTACTGAAGAGCAAGAGGTTCCAACTGCTGACCCTTCTCCATTGGAACTAGAGGATGAAGCAAAAATAGTGGCCTCCACAGGGGAGAAAACAGGAGGATACACCCATCTCCACCTGTGATGACCAATCCTGACCACCAAGGCAAGAAGAAGCAGAGCTAAAGCTGCTAGAAGGACTGCCAAGAAGGTTGCAGAGTCCAAGCTTAAGTTTGACCCTAAGCAAAAGGGTGTCTTCATTTCTGCCGGATTTCAAGTGGTAGGTACTCCTGATTCAGGAAGGAGTGTAGTACCAGCACTCCTGTCTACTGAAGGATCAGAAGTTGAAAGGGAAAGTTGCTGATGACGAGAAGAAACCCAAGAAACAGCAACCTGCAAGTTCCCAGAAGACTAACATTGCATGCATAATGTGTGGTCTGCACAACCACATGGCTAAAGATTGTTACTACAATCCAGCAAGCACACATTATGCAAATAATGTTAGAAAGAAGGAGTCAGAGAAGGTTTCTCAGTTGGACCACTTCAAAAGGTCCAAATGATGAAAAAGGGAAAGTTGGTCTCGGAAGCCAAGTTGCTTTCGGAAGAAACTGCTTCTTCCGAAGGGAAAATGGCTTCGGAAGCCAAACCTTCTAAGGTTCGGAAGAACAAGAAGGCTCCCTTGAAACCATCTCAGAAGAAGACTACTTCGGAAGAAAAGGTGGTGAAGGCTTCTTCGAAAAGAGAGAAGCTTCGGAAGAAGACCATGCTGCAAAAGCTTCAACAAGCTCATCCTCAAAGATCAACCAAAGGATGGATTGGAAGATCAAGGAAGATGCTGCAGCCCAAACCTCTTCTTCAACAATGACCTCTATTGAACCCCATTGCATATCTTTTGGTTCAATTATGTCACTATCTTTGGAAGAGCCCGAGACCTGCAAGGCTTGGGCTTCCAACAAAACTAACCATCTCATCTTATGTGCAGGGACATCCATTTGACAAGAACAACATATCTGGATTGTAGATAGTGGATGCTCCAGGCACATGACAGGAACAGATCTCTCCTTCACAATTCCAGAACTTTGATGGAGGGCCTGTCCAATTTGGAGGTGAGGCCGGAGGATATATTTCTGGCAGAGGAAGTATATCCAATGGCAGAATAAACATTGACAAAGTTCACTTTGTCAAACAGCTTGAACACAATCTGTTAAGTGTTTCTCAATTCTGTGACCAGAAGCATCAGATGCTTTTCACAGAACATGAGTGCATTATCCTCAGACCAGGGATGACAATTCCTCCGGAATTGGTGCTTCTCATCTCCCAGGAAAGGGGATATGTACAAGCTAGATATGAACAATGCTTCTCCTATGGTGAAGTATCATGCTTTCTTTCCAAAGCTGATAGTGATGAGTCAACACTATGGCATAAACGCATGTGTCATGTGAATTTTAAAACAATGAATAATTGGCTAAAAATAACTTGGTACATGGTTTGCCTAAAAGGAATTTTTCTGCAAAGATAACTGTGTTGCATGCCTGAAAGGGAAACAACACAGATCATCTCATAAATCCAAATGTGTTAACTCTATCACTACTCCATTACACTTATTGCACATGGATCTCTTTGGTCCCACAAGTATAATGAGCATTGGAAGGAAATCATACTGCCTTGTGATCGTTGATGATTTTACAAGATTTACATGGGTATTCTTTTTAAGAAGTAAAGATGAAACTGCTGAAACTTTAAAATCTTTTATTCTTAAAATAGAAAATCAAATTGATCACAAGGTTAAGATCATTAGAAGTGATCAAGGGACTGAGTTTAAGAACTTCGTTCTTGACTCATTCTGTGACTCAAAAGGATTGCCAGACAATATAGTGCTCCCAGAACTCCTCAACAAAACGGTGTTGCTGAGAGGAGGAACAGGACACTTATTGAGGCTGCTCGGACCATGTTAGCTGATTCAAAGCTGCCTCTAACATTCTGGGCAGAGGCAGTCAGCACTGCATGCTATGTGCAGAACAGGTTCTTGTAGTTAAGCCCCATGAAAAACCCCTTATGAGTTATGGAACAAGAGGCCACCGTTCATTGGCTTTCTAAGGTCCTTTGGCTGCAGGTGTACCATACTTAACACAAAGGACAACTTGGCAAAGTTTGCTGAGAAGTCGGATGATGCTATCTTTATTGGATACTCTTCTAGCTCCAAAGCTTATAGAGTATACAATATCAAGAATCAACAATTTGAGGAGTCATCCAACATAGTTGTTAATGAGCACACTCCTTGTGTTAGGGGGAATGGACCTGAGTATATCTTTGATTTAGAATTGTTTCCAAACTATTCTAAACCATCTTGTGAGAATGTTTCAGCTGGAACAGGTGCTCAAAGTGATGCTGATGCTGATGCAGGTCAACTATTGAGCTTCCCAGACCTATTCCAAATTCTCCAAGAGCTGAAGGGCAACAAGCTTCAACTATTCACAGATCTGACAGTGTAACTATCTCCAGAAATAGTGAAGCTTCAACAAGTGAATCACTTGATCAACCTCAAAGTTCCTCAGGTGATCCACTACAACACCAGGTTGAGGGAAGTGGTATTCTGAAGGAACAGGCAACTGTTAATACTACTTCACAACCAACCATTGATGATGTTTCTCAATCATTCAATCAGTCCTCATTGAATGACTCTGAAACAGCAGTTGGACAGAGTGATCCAGTTCCTGATCAGAATATGTCTAACCTAGACTTATCTCTGCAACTGGAAGTGATTCCTCGTCTTAGGATTCACAACACTCATCCAACTGAGAACATCATAGGGAATGTCTCTGAGGGTGTGAGAACAAGAGGACAAACTCATCATGGGAATGTCTGCTTGTACTCATGCTTCCTGTCTCAGATGGAACCAAAGAAGGTAGAAGATGCCTTAAAGGATAGTAGTTGGGTTGAATCGATGCAGGAGGAGCTGCTTCAATTCAGAAGACAAAAGGTCTGGAATCTATGCCCACTACCATCTGGTCAAGTACCCATAGGCACTAAATGGGTATTCAGGAACAAGAAAGATGATAGAGGCTTGATTATCAAGAACAAGGCAAGACTAGTAGTTCAAGGTACACCCAGGAGGAAGGAATTGATTATACTGATGTCTTTGCACCTGTTGCAAGACTTGAGGCAGTTAGGATCTTCCTTGCTTATGCTGCATCCAAGAACTTCACAGTCTACCAACTTGATGTCAAGTGTGCTTTTCTATATGGGGATATAGATAGGGAAATCTATGTGTGTCAACCTCCAGGATTTGAAGACCCACAGCACCCCAACTATGTGTGCAAACTGGATAAAGCTCTATATGGCTGCACCAAGCACCTAGGCTGTGGTATGAGACCTTGTCTCAGTTTCTCCTGAAGAATGGATACACTAGAGGTACCATTGACAAGACTCTTTTCATCAGAAAGAGTGGAGAAGACATTTTGCTTGTACAAGTCTATGTTGATGACATCATATTTGGTTCTTCAAACGACCAAATGTGCAAGGACTTTGAAAGCATTATGAAGCAGAAGTTTGAGATGAGTTCCATGGAAAAATGGACTTTTTCCTTGGAATCCAGGTGAAACAGATGAAGGAAGGGTTCTTCATAAGTCAATCTAAGTATGTCTCAGACATCTTAGAAAGATTTGAAATGAGGACTGTAAACCAGCCAAGACACCCATACCCAGAAACCATAATCTTTGCCCTGACCTTGAGGGGAGGATACTGATCAACATCATATAGAGCAATTATTGGTTCTCTGATGTATCTCACTGCAAGTAGACCAGATATCATGTTTGCCACATGCATTTGTGCAAGATATCAGGCTGCTCCAAAGGTGTCTCACCTAGCTGCTGCAAAGAGAATCCTCAGATACCTCAAAGGAGCACCTAAACTAGGTCTCTGGTATCCAAGAAATAGTGATTTCAATCTCTATGGATACTCTGACAGTGACTATGGTGGCTGCAACATTGACAAGAAATCAACATCAGGAGGATGTCAATTTCTTGGTGGAAGGATTATCTCATGGCAATGCAAGAAACAATCCTGTGTCTCTACATCAACTGCTGAAGCTGAATACATTGCTGCTGCTAGCTGCTGTGCTCAACTGCTATGGATTCAAAATCAGATGTTAGACTATGGGTTCAACTTCATGACTACTCCTATCCATATTGACAACAACAGTGCTATCTCCATTACTGAGAATCCGGTGAAGCACTCCAAGACAAAACACATTGATATCAGGTATCATTTCATTAGAGATATTCATGAGAAACAGCTGATAAAGTAATCAAAGTTGACTCAAATGAACAATATGCTGATTTGTTCACAAAGGCATTTGATGAACAAAGATTTAAGTATCTCATATCAGCAATTGGGATGATAAACATTGAATAACTACCTCTTTTGAAGACCTTTTTAAATGAGTAATGTCTTGTGTCAATACAATTTAAGCCCTGTTACAAAAGATCTTTAAATTATTCCAAGTGTAAATTCCTTCCGAAGAGGAATTAACTCTCGGAAGATATTCCTGAATATCTTCCGAAGCCAAATTTCTCAATGGAAATTTTCTTCTCGGAAGAGTTTTTGGTCTCGGAAGAAGCGATTGATTCTATATCAGATCTACTTCCGAAACTTATACAACTCTCCATTCGGAAAGACAACTTTACCTTCGGAAGCAATGCCTTGCTTCGGAAGATAAAGTGCCTTCAAAGGACAATTTTACCTTCGGAAGCAATATCATGCTTCGGAAGAGAAATTGCCTTCGGAAGAAAATTACCTTCGGAAATGTTTTACCCTCGGAAGTAAAGGTTTTTATATGTAACGGATATCTTTTGGGCCCCACTCTGTAAAAAGTAAAGATTTTGTTGATAATGTCAGATTATTTAAATTATCCTTGCCGCCAACATCATTTCTCCGCCGTAAACCACCATACCACCCACAGTAACCCCAAAACAGTTACCCTATTACCACCACTACCACTATTCACCCCTTTTAAATAATCTTGACTCATCAATTTCATCTTCTTTTACCACTTTACAGCCCTAACTGTTCCCTTCACTGTCAAACCCTCAAATTCACCCAAATTTCAAGCTTACCTTTTCTCCAATGGCGCTAAACCCTCAGCACAACCAAGTCGCATTACTTGACTCGTCAAGGGATGCCGACTTCACCCAAATCATCACCTTTCTCACCGAATCCACCTACCTCACTGCACTACAGTTAACCCCACCGTATACTCCAACCATATGTCAGAATTTTGGAGCAACGGTGAAACTGCAGTACTGAATGGGGTTCGAGTCCTGAGAACCCGAGTTTGTGGCCAAGAGTTGGTCATCAATGAACAGCTCATCAGGGAGCATCTCGAGCTTCACGATGATGGGCTCCTACTGAGTTCCCCAAGGAAGACTTGGAAGGCACCTATATCCTCATGGGATATGGAGGCGATGTCAGCAGGTCTACAGTATACAAGTTCAACTTCTCTTACCATTGGAAGTTCCTGCTGCACATTGTTCTACATTGCCTCTCCAACAAATCAGGGGTTGGGATCAAATCCCATATGAACTAGGATGCCTAGTTCATGGGTTGGTGAGAGGCCTCAGATTCAACTACTCACGATTTGTGTTGAACAACCTAATCGCCAATCTGAGCAGGATACATTCTTCATGTATCCCCGATTTCTTCAACACATAATCAACTGTGAGATGGAACCAAGCAAGCTTGTCTGCGCAGCTGCTCTTCCTGTTCCACACATGAGGCCTACCATCTTCAAGACACTGAAGAAGATGTCCACCAACTTCACTGGACGGTACACTCCATTACCTCCAGAGATGACTGAGCGCATAGCTCCTGGTGACATCCCTGTTCTCCCCACAGGTGATGAACCCCACCCAGCAACATCCACCACAATACCAAAACCTCTTTTACCCATCAAAGCTACATATCAGAGACGCCCCAAACGAACCCTTGTTCAATCTACTCTGATTGAACAAGCTCCTTCTGTTCACACCCAAAGGACTAGAGTGGAATCATGGGCTCCCACTCAGTCCGAGGTCACACCATCCTTCACAATTGACCTCAATGTGGGTTTTGAGCCTCCTCAGTCTCAAACCCTGAGCCCGAACCCCAAGCCTTAAGCCCACAGGGTGAGTCTCTACACTCCCCTGTGCAGCCTTCTAGGGACAGCCCCCACCATAGGCTCAATGCCTGTAGACATTGATCAAGGTCCCGGGTCAGTAGGACTAACCACCCTCTCTTTCACTGACCTTTTACTCCGAACTGATGAAGAGATTACATCTCTCCATGGCCATGAAGTTGATCTACAACACCCACTGAAAGATCAACAGAGCCAAGAGGGATCCCTTGTCTCTAGCCCCCATCAGAAGCCAGCTACTGAGGTGAGTCCCACTGATGTGGAGGGGACTCATGTAGACTCAGCTGCCACTACTCAGAGTCTCTCATTGAGCTCTCAGGACAGTGGTAACATAATTAGGACTGAGTCTACGGCAACTTTGCCCATTGACATCTCTGAAAGAGATGACTCTGAGCAAAGGAAACCAGGGTGCCAAGAAACCACATCTGGTGGTGAGAGTGAGCATACTAGGTATGTTATCTCATCTCCCCATGATTCTTCTCATGAAGATGAGGAAGTATGCAACTAACACTTCAGTACTTGCTTTCTAAGGTCTCCAACCTGGAATCACAGGTGAAGATCTTAGAATCAAGGACTGCCACTCAGCAACTTGAGATTACTCTCTCAAGGCTAAACTAGCTGAGAAACAGACGGAGAGGTCTGTTAGGCATGTACCAATCCAGGTCTCAATGACTTCTTCCTCTAGCTCATCTAGCTCTCAAGATGATGCTACCAAAAAGGGGAGAAAGTTCAGAGACAAACACCTATGAACCACAGACCCAACTCATTTCCCCAACAAATCACACTACCTGAGTCATCTCAATCCTTTCTGGAGATTGACTCAAGGATGCTTCAAGATCTCTACAGACTTTTCACAAAGTTTGTATTGAGATCATCCCTAGAACAGCCCAGCCCCGACACCACACTTGCATACTTTGGGGCTGAGGAGCTTCAAAGACTGACTGCACCTTCTACCACTGTGGAAGAAGTTGGTCAACCTAAGGTCTTCATGGAACCTGAGATTAGCTTCGAAGGGGAATGGGGACTGATGGCCCAGCAACTGAAACAGATGGGACAGAATCTGCAGCAGTCTCATCTTCCGAAGCTCTAGCTGAAGCTTCCGAAGCTTACATGGAAGCCTCGGAAGAACAAGACAAGTCTTCCGAGGCCGAAATAGAAGCTGCGGAAGGCTTATTTCAGATGTCCGAGGAACTGACCATCACAGATGTCATTGCTGAAATTGCATCTGAGGTGAGCAGGGAGGACATTTCTGACATTCCTCCAACCCAAGCACCAGCTGAACTTCTCTCTCAATCACAACCCTCCATCCAAGAACCACCACAGTCAGCACCATCAAGACAAAGGCAAAAGAAAATTGACTGCGGAAGAGCTTCAGGAGGAGGAGAAGATTGAGAAGGCCAAAAAGAAAGGTCGGTTTCCTACTGAAAAGCTGCTAGCTGCTAGTTCTAAGGCAGCTGCAGCCAATCAGAAGAAATCAACCAGAAGAGAAGAACAGCACTCATTGACCAGCTCATCAGTCTAGGAGCTGCCAATGAGGAATACTCCTGCTACCACTAGAGGAGTTGGTGACTTTGGAGAGGTCAACCAGGCTACAACAAGAAAGGGAAGCCAGGTTGGCCTTGGAGAAGGAAGAACAAGAGCAAGGGAGGCAGCCCTGAAGCTGAGAGAGGCTAGGATCAAGTTCCTACTCTCAAGAGGCTTCAGTCTTCCTGAACTGTCTCCACATGATGATGACATGATCCTGCTGCTCCACAACAAAGAGCAGGATCAAATGGAGAAGGAAGGAAGAAGGCTGCTAGGGAGAAGTTGAAGGTGAAGAGGAAGAGGGAGGAAGAGAAGGAGGTCACTGCTGCCAAGAAGTCAACAAAGCCTGGAAGCCTGTGAAGGACTATCTCCGGGCTCATGGCTTCTCTGGTAGGCAGGTGGGACCTATGTCCGAAGGACACTCCAGCGGATAGTCAGTGAAATTAAAGCTGACATCCGTTTGGGGAAAAGGAAGGAGATGTACAGGAGGATGAAAGGAATGGTCTTCACCCCAGCCACTCAACCACAGCCACAACCCACACCAGAACCAACCCTTTTCCCATTAAAGCCGAACCCACTGATAAAACCTTCACCCCTCAACCCACAACTCTACCCAAACCTACCACATCACCTCAACCACCCAAACTACCCATCCTAAAACCCAAGACTCAACCAAAACCACTAAACCTAAGCCTACCCAACCACAACCTAGACCGTCCCCTCAGCCTCCTCAACATCTCTCCTTTGAGGAAATAAAGGAGTTCAAGACGAGGCTCATTAACTGCACTACCTTGAGCAGTATCTCCTGTGAGGGAGAGCTTATCAACATCACCTATGTTGATAACTCTTCAAACTCCCTCACCCTAGGCAAATTTCTTGAATTGCCTAGAGACACCTTGGGCCAGGCTGCAAGACTTCTTGGTCTCAACTCCGATACCCTCAATGCTGAGGAGAAGAGGCTAAAGAAGAAGACTGGTGACTCTGCTGGATACCAGGAAAGAGGACAGGATTTCTGGTCAATCTCCTGGACCTAGAAATGCAATAATCCAGTGGAGGTTCGATGAACCTTCTCACAACTTTGTTGTGGAAAGGGAGAATGGTGAAACCAACAGGCTCAATGCCACTTCTCTACTGCATCTTAGCAGATTTGATCTTGCTGAGCTTGCAGAGAAGCCATTCTCCAATCCCTCCAACTCTGAGACTGCTGCACACATCAGAAACCACATCAGCGGTCTCCACTTGGCTGAACGAAGTAGATGAGCCAAGATTGAAGAAGAGTTGAAGCTGAAAAGAGTGGAAGACAAGGAAAGATCAACCACCAAAGGCACAGCCTTTCTACAGATGGTGGAAGGTCCTGAATTGGAACCAATAGTTCGATGGGAATATGACTATACTTCCCATCAACTAACTCTTTTCAGAGGGCCACAACAGAGGGTACATATAATCCAAGGTGACAGAGTAGAGGTGCTGTCGACCAAAGATTTGTACAAGATTCTCAGCACCACAGCAGGAAAGAATGAAGATACTGATAAACACCTGCTTTCCTTGGTGCTGAGAGCTTTGAGAAGAAGAGAGAAGTGAAGTTTTGGTAGCATCAGCCTAGGGGGAGTTTGTTGGATCATGATAAGGCTGGTGCAACCAAATTCACTTCATAGTCACTTTTGGTACTACATTAAAGGGCTTCCGAAGCCAAGCAAGAGATCTTCCGAGAGTCTAAGGAACAACAGCTGAAGACAACTTCCGAAGGCAAAAGCTGAAGTCAACTACTGAAGACAACAACTGAAGCCAACAGCTGAAGATATCTTCCGAAGAAAGTCTGATGAAAGAGCTGAAGACAAAGTCTGAAAGCTTCCGAAGAAAAGTCTGATGAAAGAGCTGAAAAACAAGTCTGAAAGCTTCCGAAGACAAAGTCTGATGAAAGAGCTGAAGACAAAGTCTGAAAGCTTCCGAAGACAAAGTCTGATGAAAGAACTAAGGCAAAGTCTGCTTCCGAAGACAAAGAAGACTCCAAGCCTCGGAAGAAGCAGTCTTCCGAAGTATAAGTGCCTTCGGAAGAAGTTATTCTTCCGAAGCACTTTATCCTTCGGAAGACATTGCTATGTCCAGCAGATAAAGTATGGTCCCTGACAGTCCGCTGCAGACCTCTGATACAGCATGGCATCTTCCTAAAGAGCCATGTTGTTGACCATACTTTATTCTATTGTTCACCTTTTTATGATAGTACATGTTACCAACTTTAGTTGGTGACAAAAGGTAAGTCAGGGACATGTCCTGACTACCAACTCTCAGGCAAAATGTCTGAAAGACCTCACCTAGAGTCTTGTAGTATAGATGTAAGGTTAGAGGTGTCCAGCTGGAATCAAAGTATTCCCGGCTGTAGGTAGTATTATATATATCTTCTCCCTGTAACTCTTTATGTAAGTGATTTGAGTCCAAGTGTCTTGTAATCCTTTGAGTTGAGAAGCAATATATAAAAGTACCTTGAAAATACTTGCTGTGTTAAATTTTCTTACTGCTTGTTACTTGTTATATTGTGATCAACTCTTCTTAAAGACTGCTTGCTAAGTGTTGATTCACAGTGAGTTGAGAGAAAAAACCACCCGAAACCGATCCTGCAACCTTTTTTTCTAAATGACCTATCTTAACCCAAACCAATCCAGACCCAAATCCATCCTAACCTAACAACCAAACCAATCCAACCCACCCATTTTGCCACCTCTA
The DNA here is from genome assembly GCA_024085815.1 of Flaveria linearis. Lineage (NCBI taxonomy): Eukaryota > Viridiplantae > Streptophyta > Magnoliopsida > Asterales > Asteraceae > Flaveria > Flaveria linearis. The sequence continues at coordinate 95,424,761 of CM044001.1, read as the reverse complement.
CTTATAATTATGAGAAACTCCCCCTTTGTGAGATTCTAACCCATGACCTAATAGACCCTAAGTCTTATCCACCATCAAGATGCCGCTAGGCTATAATGCCTTTGGCATAAAAAATCCGTGTTAGACTATAAAACGACAATAAGACAAATTATTAGACTACACTTCCATCCAATAAAAGATATGCACCATACCACTTTGTATTCTTCCAATGGTTTTTATCAGGAAATATTATTAGTGCACACTCAAATAGTGGAGCAAGATAAACAATGAGATGTCGAGTTTTGAGAGGGTTGGCTCGGTGTTTAAATAAACTGCTTGTATAGGTTTATTTATGAAATTAGTAAGAGTATTCACGATAGCATTTCATCTTATTTTTGATGCAGTCGGAAACAGAGAGATAGATGTCACAACCCCGACCGACAGTTGAAGTCACAAATAGTAATTGTCTTTTATTTTGACTAAGTCCGGGTCTTAAATGAGCATGTAGAAGTCCACTAACTTGCTTAACCTGAAATCATGTGAAAAGTAACGAGTCAGCTAAAAATTAGCCGGTGAATAATCACAGTTTTGAATATACATATAGATTGATTGATTGATTGAGAATAATCCAATTCACAAGGTAACGTTAAGACTTATATTGCAATAGCGAAGCATATAGATAAACCGACACAATATAACCCCTTGACTTGACACTTGCATATAATAGACTTGCACACAAACACCATAGATTGACTAATTGCCTCTGGCACAATCCCCACTCGTAAGTCATGTGGGGTGAGTTATCCAAACCAGTAGATCTACCATTGATACCAGGATTGATTAATTGAATTAGGGTTTTACCGTCGTCCAGTTTATCATAGTATGTTCACATAGTTGCAAGTAATAACATAACCTGTCTTGAATTGAATTTAGAATGAAATAATAATAGAATATCATAATTGAATATTGTATCACGTAATTCCCCAAATAAGAAATGATATAAAAAGGGGATATGAATACTCACTTGATTGATGAGATTAGAATCTGGATGTGATAGATTAGACACCAACGATTTCCTTATGATTAACCTAAGGAACGGTGCCTCGAATTAGAATAATAGTGATTTGAGAATTGGGAATGTATTAAGATTTCCTTGGGTTTTGAATGGTAGTTTAAATAAACTAATTTTATTTAGTTTGAATGTCTTGAATTATAATAAATTCATTTCAAGTAATTATATAGAAATAAATTTACCAATACACTTGACCATTTGATTGATTATTAAAATGCAGGAGGAATAAATAATTAATTTTATTAATTTATTATATGATAATTAATTAAATTTTTAATTATTTAAGTGACTAAAAGAGATAAAATGATTTGGAAAGATTTATATATAAAACTTTTATGTTTGATTGAGATAATCATGATTTAAATAATATTACATAAATATTATTTAATCCAATAATTATTTAGTGATTTAACCATTATTCAAAGTCTATTTTTTAAAAAAATTAGACTAGTTATGTTATTTATTTAAAACATTAATAAATAAATAATAAAATGTTAAGATAATTTCAGAAAATAATTGGGTGGTTTTAAAAATATTTAATGTTTGTAAAAACATTTTTTATAATTTTTAGAAATTTTTTGTAATTTTTAAAGGCTTAGAAAGGCCTTAAAAAATAAGTGAGGTTGCCCGGGGTCGAACCCGGGACCTCTTGATTGACATGGAGTGCAGGAACAGGTGAACTAGGCATACAGCCGTGGTGAAAGAAGGGTTTTTAATTGTTTTAACCATAATTGCGATTAAACCCCAATTCCATCCGAGCCCTAGTTCGAATCCAGACCAAATTGAACTCAAATTCAATTTCGATGGCATCTGAAATCATGGGCTTTTGTTCCCATGAAAAATCGAGTGTGTGGGTGTGTTGAATTATCCGTTTGATGTTCGATTGGAGGTAGACCTGATGAAGAACAGGTCGCGGCTTTGGTGTTAATCGATGGGTGAGCAAACCTTGATGGAATTCAAATTAATTTCGTAGGAAGCTTTGAATTATGATCGAGACTAAAAGCCCCTTATCAAATTCAGTTAAAATCAACCGGAGATTGGGTTTAATTTGAGTTGCAGGTCGCGGTTTAAGAGGTGATTAATAGTGGTGTTTGTGCGCGTTTTGAATGAAATTGAGTTCGATGGGTGTTTATAAACGATCACACGTTCGTTAGTGCGGGTTTAATTTTGATTTTAAAAGTCCGTAGTGCGATTTGTGGCTGTAAAGTTACCGAGAACATGGATGGATCGGGGAAAGAAAACAGGGGGGTGGGGTTGGGTGTTTCCTGATTTTACAAAAGTGGTCCCTGTGGTTTGTGAGTTTATTATTTCATGCTTAAACCTTGATTAAAAGATTCATAAATTACACAATCACCCCTTGCATTTAATTTGCCACTTTTAAATTTAAATATATATATATATATATATATATATATATATATATAGAGTCATTGTTCTTATTATTATTATTATTATTATTATTATTGAATTTTTTTGAATTAACATCAACGTATTGTTTACAAAATTAACTTTTATTTATTGGAAATACGTGATGTTATAGTCTCCCTGCTTTAGAAAATTTCGTCCCGAAATTTTAATCACGAGGAGGCTGAAACGAAAGATAAGGATACTGGGATTTCATTTGGTCCTCACGTTCCCAGGTGAACTCTGGGCCACGTTTAGATTCCCAGCGGACTTTGTCAATAGGTATCCGACTACGTTTGAGTTGTTTGACTTCCCGATCCATAATTTCCACAGGTTTCTTAATAAAGTGCATAGATTCATCAATCCGGACTTCGTCGAGTGGAATGTGGAGATTTTCATCGGCAAGACATTTCTTGAGGTTTGAAACATAAAACGTCGGATGTACATTGCTGAGTTCTTGAGGTAGTTCAAGCTTGTAGGCCACTTTCCCAATTCGCTCGAGCACTTTGAATGGACCCACGTAACGAGGTGCTAGCTTCCCTTTCTTTCCAAAGCGAATCACTCCCTTCCAAGGTGATACCTTAAGAAGTACGAGATTACCGACATTGTATTCCATGAGCTTACGTCTTCTATCAGCATAATGCTTTGACGATTTCTAGCAGCGACCAAGTTATAACGGATCTTATGAATTTTGTCGGGTGTTCTGGTATCAATTCCGGACCAGTAATTTATGATTCACAACTTCAGACCAACAGATGGGAGATCGACACTTTCGGCCATACAAGGCCTCAAATGGTGCCATCTGGATGCTGGTATGGTAACTGTTATTGTAAGAGAATTTGATCAACGGAAGATGAGAATCCCACGATCCACTGAAATCAATGACACAAGCCCAGAGCATATCCTCGAGGGTTTGTATCGTTCTTTCAGTCTGATCGGGCATGGTAGCGCTTGCCTATAACCAAGTGGGGGTATCAAAGTGGGTTGGACTGTGGCTCGGACCAGTTCGGTTGGGTCTGAATGGGCGAACTCTTGCTTGCCCGTTCCAAGTCGAGAGTTGGTTCATGTGACTCGAGCGAAGGCTCGGGTTACTTGGACCCTAGATTAAGGGGCACTGCGTTAGGCTGGCTAAGATTCAGTTGAGTTTCGAGAGCTGATTGGAGACTTTTCCAGAAATGAGAGATGAAGCGACCATCACGATCAGAGATAATATCTTTACTTGACAAAAGATTGTTTAGGAAGACTACCATCACATAATCAGGTATTGATGATATCTCAAAATGAAAGTTGATAAGTAAAGAATAAATGGTTCGATGTAGCTAGATCGAGTCAAAACATGAAGATAAAGGGAAAGAAATCGATTTAAGGATTTAAATGCTCCAAGCTTGGAATCAAAATCAACTTAAAGCGATCGGGTCTCTTTTCTAGTTCAAAGATCATGCTTTGGCTTGATAGGCCGAAACACTAACATTATTTCACCCTTCAAGTTACTACATGCTTCTTGTCACTTGATTACAACCTTGATAAGTTGGAGATCAAGAAATGAGAATAGTCCTCAAGGTATGGTTTTCATCCCTAGCTTGATGGTGTACTCTCAAGGTATAACCACTAACTTACCAATCAAAAGTTCGATCCCAACTCATTGTTGAGGATCTACAGAAATAAAACGAGGTAACTCACCATTAAGGTAAGGGAAATCACTCCTATCTTAACGATGAAGTTTTACAAAACAAAATATAACAGGATGAACTTCTTCATCAAAATCTAGAATTCACTCCTACTTTGATGAGGTCGTTTCGTTTGAACAAATACAATTCATAAGAATGATATTATCATCAAGGTATGGAATTCATGCCTATCTTGATGATTAAATTTCATAATAACAAGAAACAATCGAAGATTGACATTTGTCACTAAAGTACGGGTTTCAATCCTATTTTGGTGAGATCATGTCATTTGTGAAATGCAAGTTCCAAAGAGAATAATTGAAGTCAGTCCTTGAGATAAGGAAATCACCCTAATCCAGATGATGAAATTTCATAAAACACTCCATTGGAAACCATTTATTGAAACGAATAAAGAATCATCACCAAAGTCAGGGAATCACCCCCGTTTTGATGAGTTAGAATCATTTAGGAGGTACGAGTATTCTTAGTCATAGGTTGACTTGCAAACTCTTGCATCTCCCACGGTGCAAACGGTTCAAAGTTCGACTTAACAACAAAAGGAAAAGTATCTCAATTAGAAATTTAAAAATTTTCAAATTACATCAATGTAACAAAAAGAAAATCACGATTACAAGATTTAAGGTCAAAATTCAAGATAATAGAATTAGTTATGATGATGTTCAAATCTTGAATGATTTAAATCAGGAAGACGAAATCAAGGACAAGAATTATTCAACACCACATCATTGGTGGCTTGAGCTTGTTGGGTATTGATGTTGAAAGCACGTCCTTGAGCCGTAGGAACCGGGATGATAAGTTGAGGGCATCGATTGCGAAAATGGTTCGGATTACCACATTGATAGCATGCACGACCCTGGGTAATTGCAAGAGGGTGTTGGTGGACTGGTGCATTAGTCGGAGCTTTAGCAGCACTCTTACACACGTTGAATGTATGACCAAAATAACCACAGTTTGTGCATTGACGACACTGAATGTTAGCGGGATAGTGATAACTGCAGTTGTTACACTGCGGATAGGGTCCAACGTATGGCTTTTTCATCAGCAATTGGTTGTTTACTGCTGGTTGACGAGTTGGAGGGACTTGATTAATTGGCACAGCAGGGGTAATTACAGCAAAGTTTTGAGATTGATCCTTCCTCTTCTTGTTCTTGAAAGGCTCGGCTTGGTCGGATTTGACGGTTTTGTTAGGAAGTTTATCGGTATTTTTCTTCGATCCTTTCCTGGTTAAAGAACCAGCTTTCACATGATTATCGGTTAGCTGTGCAGCCAGCCTAATAGCATCTTCTAGTGTCGAAGGATTCCTTCCTAACACCGTATCCTGAATCTGCATGGGTAATCCACCAATGTATTTCTCGATGGCTTGGGAGGTAGGGGTAGCAAGGTGCGGTACCAAAAGGCTCAGTTCGTGAAATCGGTTAGTGTATGCTAGGTTCTCGCCATTGTCTTGGGTTAATTCCCAGAACTCAGCTTCCAGTTTCCGAACTTTATTTCTCGGGCAGAACTCTTTAGTCATGAGCTCCTTAACTTCAGCCCATGTTAATGCTAGAGCAGCATCAGTTCCACGGGTTCGTTTTTCTCCGTTCCACCAAGTAAGTGCGCGTTTCTGGAGAACACTTGTGGCATACCGGACTTTGAGATTCTCGGGACACTCACTATTGAGGAAAGTGTTCTCGATACTCTCAAACCACCGTAAAAGACCAGTGGCTCCTTCGGTTCCACTGAACTTAGTGGGGTTGCAAGAACTGAAATGTTTGTAAGTATAAGTTTGGGGAGGGTTTGGTGCAGTTGGGTTTTGAACAGCATTGTTGCCTTGGTTCAAATGGGTAAGTAAAGTTGGGATGACTGCAACAACTTCTCGTGCTACAATAGCAGAAATCTTACGGCCAGAGTTTCTAGACCATGAACGGATTTGACGAGAAGACATTCTGAATACCATTAAGATATTTTATGAGAATTGGGTAATATGAGCTATACAACATGAAAACGACAATCGGGGATTTGGCATAATAACAATAAGATGTTCCGAGTGTAATCGTTTGATTCGTAAATCAAAGCAAGTACGTTGACTAATCAAAGTGTTATGTCCAACATAACCTTGTTAAAGACATGCGTACATATAAGCAGATACTCATCCCGAGGGTTCCCAGGTAAGGTAGACAGATCCATCGGTTGATTTGGATTTATACGAATACCTTGCCCAGACAGAACACCCCGAGATACGGGTATCCAACTCTTCCAGCATTACATGAATTCGGTTATAGGACATTGACTTTGACGAGATTTGAAAACCATCAATAACAATCGAGTTTTGGAGTTTGAAATCACTTGAATTAGGCACACAATGCCTTAGAATATGATTTAAGATTCGTGTGTACATTGATAAGATTCAAAGTATAAGAAGAATCACATAAGGCATATAATCACATAATCAAGTATAAACATGTAAGGCATATAGTCTAGGTCATTCCGTTTCTAATAACATAATTCCCTATAACCATGGCTCTGATACCAATCTGTCACACCCCGACCGATGGTAGAATCATCGGAGCGGACGAGGGAATGATTGATTGTTCATAACACATGATCGTCTAATAGTGAAAATAATATTAAAATCAGATTACATGATAGCATAAGTTTAACAAATACAATTATGACAGTTGAAGTCTCAAATAGTAATTGCCTTTTATTTTGACTAAGTCCGGGTCTTAAATAAGCATGTAGAAGTCCACTAACTTGCTTAACCTGAAATCATGTGAAAAGTAACGAGTCAGCTAAAAATTAGCCCGTGAGTAATCATAGTTTGAATATACATATAGATTGATTGATTGATTGAGAATAATCCAGTTCACAAGGTAACGTTAAGATTTATATTGCAATAGCGAAGCATATAGATAAACCGACACAATATAAACCCCTTGACTTGACACTTGCATATAATAGACTTGCACACAAACACCATAGATTGACTAATTGCCTCTGGCACAATCACCACTCGTAAGCCATGTGGGGTGGGTTATCCAAACCAGTAGATCTACCATTGATACCAAGATTGATTGATTGAATTAGGGTTTTACTGTCATCCAGTTTATCATAGTATGTTCACATATTTGCAAGTAATAACATAACCTGTCTTGAATTAAATTTAGAATGAAATAACAAAAGAATATCATGATTGAATATTGTATCACATGATTTCCCCCAAATAAGAAATGATATAAAAAGAGGATATGAATACTCACTTGATTGATGAGATTAGAATCTGGATGTGATAGATTAGACACCAACGATTTCCTTATGATTAACCTAAGGAACGGTGCCTCGAATTAGAATAATAGTGATTTGAGAATTGGGAATGTATTAAGATTTCCATTGGGTTTTGAATGGTAGTTTAAATAACTAATTTTATTTAGTTTGAATGTCTTGAATTATAATAAATTCATTTCAAGTAATTATATAGAAATAAATCTACCAATACACTTGACCATTTGATTGATTGTTAAAATGCAGGAGGAATAAATAATTAATTATATTAATTAATTATATGATAATTAATTAAATTTTTAATTATTTAAGTGACTAAAAGAGATAAAAGTGATTTGGAAAGATTTATATATAAAACTTTTATGTTTGATTGAGATAATCATGATTTAAATAATATTACATAAATATTATTTAATCCAATAATTATTTAGTGATTTTAACCATTATTCAAAGTCTATTTTTTTAAAAAAATTAGACTAGTTATGTTATTTATTTAAAACAATTAATAAAATAAATAAATAAAATGTTAAGATAAATTTCAGAAAATAATTGGGTGGTTTTAAAAATATTTAATGGTTGTAAAAACATTTTTTATAATTTTTAGAAATTTTTTGTAATTTTTAAAGGCTTAGAAAGGCCTTAAAAAATAAGTGAGGTTGCCCGGGGTCGAACCCGGGACCTCTTGGTTGACATGGAGCGTAGGAACCGGTGAACTAGGCATACAGCCACGGTGAAAGAAGGGTTTTTAATTGTTTTAACTACAATTGCGATTAAACCCCAATTCCATCCGAGCCCTAGTTCGAATCCGGACCAAATTGAACTCAAATTCAATTTCGATGGCATCTGAAATCATGGGGCTTTTGTTCCCCATGAAAAATCGAGTGTGTTGGTGTGTGGAATTACCCGTTTGATGTTCGATTGGAGGTAGACCTGATGAAGAACAAGTCGCAGCTTTGGTGTTAATCGATAGGTGAGCAAACCTTGATGGAATTCAAATTAATTTCGTAGGAAGCTTTGAATTATGATCGAGACTAAAAGTCCCTTATCAAATTCAATTAAAATCAACCGGAGATTAGGTTTAATTTGAGTTGCATGTCGCGGTTTAAGAGGTGATTAATGGTGGTGTTTGTGCGTGTTTGAATGAAATTGAGTTCGATGGGTGTTTATAAACGATCACACTTTCGTTAGTGCGGGTTTAATTTTGATTTTAAAAGTCCGTAGTGTGATTTGTGGCTGTAAAGTTGCCGAGAACATGGATGTGATCGGGGAAAGAAAACAGGGGGGTGGGGTTGGGTGTTTCCTGATTTTACAAAAATGATTGCACTTAATTTGCCACTTTTAAATTTAAATATATGTATATATATATATATATATATATTTAAGTCATTATTATTATTATTATTATTATTATTATTATTATTATTATTGAATTTTTTGAATTAACATCAACGTATTGTTTACAAAATTAACTTTTATTTATCAGAAATACGCGATGTTACAGTAGATAATTGAACCTGTTGATTCAACAAGAATACCAGGAACAATTCTTTTAACTATCGTTGATTCACAAAGAATACCGATAATCAGGGTTACACTAACACACACTGTGATCGAGAGAAAAAAAAACAGATTTTTTCATAAACTTCAATAATCTTTCCCCCAACTCTTACAAACATATAAAGAAACAAAACCAAATTCAAATGGGCCACAAAAATAAAAGGGTAAAAAACTGGGCTAAATGCAAAGTCCAACAAAATGTAAAAATAAGACAAAATTGAAATAACTCTTAAAATAAGCCTTTTTGGGCCGAAAGGATGATCCAAACCGCCTACGGCGTTTGTGAAAACGTGCTCCTCGGTCCAACGATCGTTTTGACCGGTCCCGGTCCTAAAACGGAGACTTTTAGACCAAGTTATGCCCATTTTAGTGAAGCCCCTTTTGATAAGCGATCTTGAACATCCAAAAAGGCTAAAACTTGCTCATCCACACTTAGGCCCACATCATTTTTTTAATAATTTAACTAAATATCATATTTTTAGATTTTTCTCTAAACTTGTGTGACCACTCACATCTCATTTTCCATCCCAGTCTCTATTTCATTCATAAAAAAATTATTATTTATTATTTTTCTCCCTCTTAGATACACACAAATTATAAAGATTGATGAATAAGAACAATCACATTGGAGTCTTTAAATCTATACTTTCTTAATTTATAATATAGAGGTAAAACTAGAGAAATAATAAAAACATCACTACTTTGGAATCTATATATTAGATAGAATTTTAAAGATTCAAAGATTCACTATTCACCCTCTATATAATTATTGTAAGTGTGTAAATATAAGAAAAATAATAAAAAAACGTGTTTGTAAGTAGAATAAAAATAAAAAAGGAGAATGAGATGTTAGAGGCTTTAATAGCAAACACAATTTAAAGAAAAAATTAGTTAAATTATATAGATAGAGATGAAGAAAGAGTTGTGAATGCTCTAGTGGATCTTTATAGTGTTCTTAAAGTAATAAAATTTAAAGAAGAATATGAAGATGAAGACCCTAACAGAGATGTAAAAAAAAGATCTGTAAATAATAAAGATAAAGATGCATATAGAAATTTCATTGTGAATGCTCCAACACCCCTACCTTTGCATCAATTTCTAAGTATCCACTAAGAGCATTCGGAGTCTCCGCCTTCTTATTTAGAAATTTATGTTATTTTATATTCTCATCTGAATTTTTATCTCCATCTCTATCTCTAAGCATTAGAGTTTTATGAATACTGCTTGTCTAGATATAAGCATCCATATTAGTCAATCTCTATATCTTTGCGGGTGTCAAAGAAAGAAAGAAAAAATACAGTGTTTGTAAGTGAGATAAAATAAATATAATGAATGAGTCGTGTGATGTAAAAGGTTACATAAAATTCAAAGATAAAATAAAAGAAATATATTATTTAGTCAAACTATGAAAATGAAGATGCAACTGTGCATGTTATAATCTTCCTACTCTAATAAAAGGGTATCTGAGATGACACGTGTAAACACCACAATCATTCTCACCAAAATTTTTCCGCATCTCTCTCCTATTAAATAATTACCTTAATTACTAATAATACTATTTAACACTTTTTTAGATTTAATAAATTAATAAAGAGATCTATTTATTAATGTTATTTCTAAATAAACAATTTTTGTAAAATAATAAATTTGTTTAAAGCATAAGACTTTTTTTAAAATACGAAATATTTAAAATTGGTATTTTAAAAAGTTATTTTTTTAAACAAAAAATAATTAAATTTAAGAGTTATAATAAGAAAATTTTTAAAAATAACATTTTTATACGGTTTGTTTTAGAACAAAACGTTTAAAAAAAATAAAGTTTTAAAAAGTTGATATCACTATTTTATAACTTACAGTCATTTCTAATACATAATTTCAATGATATTATATCTTAAAATATTATTTTATAATTAATAAATTTTGTTATATTAATTTTTTATTTATTCAACTCGTGTAACACACGGGTTACTATAGCTAGTGAATTCATATTTGAGTCTCTCTGTATCTTTGAAATTTTGAGATTACTTCTATTTTATATTTTTATTATAATTTTCATCCCCATCTATATATTTAAAATAGAGTTTTTTAAACATTAATTCTCCAAAATCCAAATACTATTCACATCTCTCTATAATTATTTGCAAGTATTTAAAAGAAAAAGTTAATAACGCAATTGTTTGTGAGTAAAATAGAAATGCAAATGGAGTATGGGAGCTTAAATATAATTTAAAGATAAAGTAAAATAATATATTTAGTTAAATTAAGAAGACACATATGGATATCCTATTCGAATACTAAATAAATATACAGATGGTTGAAACTTACCACCTAACCCTATCAGAAAGAGAATAGACATATGTTGTCATAAAACATTGTTTAATCTCACAAACTTCTATTTTACTACAGAATAATATAAACTTATTAAACTAGATTATCAACAAACATTGTTAATATCAGCTTTTATTCCAAGAGTAAACAACACATGAAACAAACAAAGTTTCCTTTTCATTTCAGATTAAATCATACCAAGCACATAACATAGTTTCGCTCATATGTCAAAAATCCCACTACATTTGACAAAAAAAGGTGCCAAATTCTTGATCAAACAATAATAATAACACTGCTCCTCTGACAGTTTTATTTCGGGTGTAGAATCTTGCGTCTCCTGCGAGGTTTCTCTCGTCTTACAAACATCTTCTTGTAGTCATTCAGCGGTCTGGTGGACCCATCTGCTAGACTCTTAAACTTCCAGCCACCACCGTCCCCACGCTTCCCACATGGGCCCATTTTCTCAACCGTGATTTCCCATCCCTCTGAAGGACGCCTTCGGCTGTATTTATGGACCTCCACTTTCCCTTCAATCTGTTCACCCAACCAACAACCACATGAAGTTAATACCATTGTCATTAACATTACAAAACCAAGGCTATTTTACGTACATGTGTTTAGAAATGTTACCTTCATTTTGTTAAAGTTAAACCTCTCAAGAAATTCTTGATATAAGATCTCATCTTCTTCCATTGATATATCATACAACACTTCATCTGGGTCCTTGATGGTGCCATCCCAGTCCTCTGGCATCACTTTGAAATCTGGTTTATATGGTAAAGTTGCAACATGGTATTCCCTATCATGCCAATTGAAAAATCTACAAAACAACAATAAATATACCACTGAAAATAGAAGAAAAAATATGATTATGAACAGGATAAGTATTCTAATAAGAAGATTTTTATTACAAAATGTAGCATATTCTTCAAATATTGCAAAGTCCCACATCAAATGCCTCCTCCATAATTGCATTCATATAATATATACATTATTATTATTCTGTATCTAGCTATAAATACATTTTCAGTTTGGTCAATTGGCTGTTTTTAGGATTCAAAGTTAAAAAGTTTACAGGAACATGAAATATTGTGAAAATGGTAAAAACTGCATTGACATGCTCATTCTTGTAGGTAACAGGTTTGATACGAATCTTTTTTTTTCACCATTTCAACCTTCCTCAACACATTACGTATCATTTAAAAAAATACTAATTGTTTATCAGCAAAACCATGTTTTTAGCATTATCAGTAATCAACATAATTTTATGATGGGAAAGTGGTATAAGATATACAATATGATATAAATTATGTGCATTCTTTTGCATAATCATTAATATAGAAAACACAAGTTATAAAGATTTGATGACTTACTCAGGGAAATTATCAAGCAACTGCTCACCAGAATCATCCAAAGGGTGTCCAAGTTTTTTCTCCATCATCTCTTCATCTTCTTTCAACCATAAAATAGCATGTACCCTTTGTCTCGTAATCCTATAGTCTTTTGCCAACCGTTCAACTGTATAAACCTCAGGGTTCTCCTTATGAAGTCTGTACATTTCAGCCTTTTCTGAATCCTTCAGATATGCTCCTCTTGCACCGGGTTCAATCACCTGCTTCATCAACACATTAATTTCACGCATCCTATCTTTCCATTTACTTGCAAACTCGCTATCTTTACGTGAAGCTGCAGCTGCTAATTTTCTTATGTTTTCCAAATCATCTCCATGAGATGACCTCAATGCCGCCCCTCCACCACCACCGCCACTAACACCTACATCAGTGTTGTCAACTTTTTTGCCCACAACCTCCCCATCAAAATGATCTTTGGTTAGCCCACTTGACCATGTAGATTCAGAGCCCCAATCAATATCACCTTCATTTCCCCCTTTTGTTGACAGATATCGGTTGTTGAAAAGAAAATTATAAGCTACCGAATTCATGACGGTTTTCAGTTCTGTGGCTCTTGAACTTGTGGATAGTTGGGATATCGCACGGGCAAGTAATCTCATATTTTCTAGTTATGTCTTTAGCCTACACTGTCAGATTGTGTTCTCAATATATATACCTGATAAAAACCAGTTTGAAAATCAGTAAGCATGATTAGAAAAACCCATAAATCAATGACCAGAAGACACTTCAACATACAATTAAACATTATATTGAAATGTTTGGAGTAAAGAAGAGAACAATCGGAAAAACTAAAGACAGAGATGAGGTATGTTACATTAAAACAGTGTAGAACTTTAACGAACCATGGTATAACTTCTAACATCCCTACGAAAAATTAAGATTTTTGACAAATCTTATCCGGATATGACAACAACGACGACGACGACAACAACAACCAGTCAACCATACCCGGGTTTGGCAACAGTTTTGTCTAAATCATATTGACAAGTTTATCATATCTACAATAGAAAGAAGATCCCTACACAATGGCTATTAATCATATAGCCATTCACTTAAATCTACTTTAAACAAAAGCTTGTAAGCAAAATGTGATACATTATAAAGTAAAACCGTGAGCAGAAGGAGAGACTAACAAGAATGAAGAAACTCAAAAACTCAAAATGTGATATATCTACATCCAACATTGGTAACCAATATTAAATTTAATACTGTAAAATAAACATAAATGAAAGAAGGGATAGTAGCAATGAGTGCATCAAATTGAAAAACAAAGTGCAGAATACAGATGCATACTAAAATAGCACAGGGTTTCATAACTCAAAACATCCAATAAACATATTATTGATCCTAAAACGAAGGTTAGTTTAATCATTATGAATCAAATTACATGGATTGAGAATTTTTATAAGGTCTAACAAAGGGCAATGAGCACAAAGTTTTAATTTATGGTTATAGTATCATCAATAGCGGATTCAGAACCATTTTCTTTACCTCATTCATAAATAATACCTTCTACTTGTGCAGTTTCTGTTAGGTATCATAATAGTAGAGGGGCTGAAATGTAATTGAGGTTAGTACAGGGGGTTCTTATGACTAATCCTCTAGTACTTAAAGGCAGTCCATGAACGTAATGTGTATCGATGAATTGAATTGGGTTTTACCCTTCTTCTTCTCTGTGTTCTTCTACAAATTCTTCTTATCGATCTTATACTCTTGATTACCAATTGTGTTCGTAACAATGGTATCAGAGCTTCCTTTCCTCACGACTGTGGGTTTAGTGTTCGGAATTCTATAGTAGATTTTGAAATTAGGGCAATTGGCACTTCAAGGATCGTCTGTGAGAAATTAAGGCATCGACAACATATCTGAAATCGATAATAAATCAAGATGGTGACAAGATTCACTGATCTGGAGTGCAACAACAAATCAACAATTGAATTAACAATGGAAAAGATTATGGCAATTAGCCAAGAAGGTACTGTTAAAGAATTTTGCAATTCATTTCAACTCTTATTCGATCAGGTTAAAAATCTAGAAGAGATTTCTGAATTCTACGCTATATACCTATTCATCAATGGGTTAGAACCTGAAATTAGGAAAATGTTTTTAAATTGCATCAATATAGTTGCACTAAGGTGAAAGATGTGATTTCTTTAGCCTTAAAAATAGATGCTAATGAGCTGCAAGATTCGTTTTCTCCGATTGATCCTAAATCTTCATTTCACATAAAGGATTTAGTGTTTGATTTTAGAAAAATTCTTGATGAAATAATGGAAGATAATGAATCTTTTAAGGATGGTAAGATTCAAGAAAGTAGCAATGAAGATAAGATGTTTGGTAAGTCCGCCTACAAGGTATTTGATGAAATGCCTGAAAGGGTTAGTGATGACATTGAGGTTCAAGGAGATGATTCGAGAAAAAATGCAGAACTATATGTTACAAATCAGATGGGGATACAATGGCATCAATATAGTCTTCACACATTGAAAGATGCCACTTCTTTAGCCCTAAAATTAGATGCAAAAACAATCAATGATCAGGTACTAGAGTGCCTGAATGAATTTGAAGGTGAATCGAATGCTTCATCAGAAATGGAAAAGATGGATAATATTCAAGATTCTTTTGATGATGATGATGATATGAGAGGTGAAAATGATGATGAGATGACTAGAAGGCTTGGTGATGAGTTTCAAAAATCTATTGAAAAATCTGATAACAGGGATAAAATTCAAGAAACCGTGGGTGTATTCTATGACGGCAATCTAATTCATTGGGGCATTACCCATAAGAATGCTCAACATGATTTTGGTGTATTAAATGGTGAGAGTGTCAACCTAAAAATAGGTGATCAGGAGATAATGAAAAACACACCATTTCCTGTTGTAACAGTCATACATCAAGAAGAACCTTCGCCTGTGATATTTAAATCTCTTGTTCTTAGGTTCCTTCATAATATAAAAAACTTAAATCTTTTGGAGATGAATGCAAGGTTGTATAGATGGCTAAAATGGAAATACAAACAATTGTTTTCCATTCTGAGGGTGAATGATGATGGTTTGAAAATGAGGGTAAACAGGTTATACAAGTGGAAATATAAAGGGTTGGCAGGAATGTACTTGTGGCATAGATGGAAATCTAAGTTCATATTATTCACAGATTTGATTGCCATGAAGCTAGAGAACTCAAAAATAAAAGTGAGTGCGACATGGGGTTGGTCTAGTTTTGTTCTTCATCCGTATAGCTTCTTCAAAGAAAGATTTACCAACTTGTTAATATCTGACGTTAGTACATCGTGTCTTGAAGCTGGTGCCACAATTGTTGCAGTCATGACAAGGGGTGGTGTTGTGGTTACTGGCCTCGTAATTAGAGTTGCATCATTAGTTGCACCTCAAACACACAACCATTCTGCTCCTAACAATTTTATGAATCACAAAAGCTCACTTTCATTAGTAAGAATCATCACAAAAGAATTTGGGTTCAAATCAAACTTATTTTATAGAACTACAACTTTGGCTACATTCAAAGTTAATCTCATTGGATTAAGAGATGAAGAGATCAAATTTAACGCACCTGATGATGACCAACTGAAAGAAGGATGTTTGACTTTTTTGTCTACGTTTGAACCTGCCAAGGCTTATGTTGAATTCAAGGATTGGGATCTGGTATTTACTTCTTTACCCCAATTAAAGGTGACTGGTCTGCATTTAGATTTAGTGTTGTGCAACACTAGTATTGATATTAATGAAAATATAGCTGTGAACAAGACAACAGTTAAACGAATTCATTTTGTAATTTCGGTTTCTTCGGTTCCACTGTGCATTCATGTTGTGGTTCTTGATTTTCAAAGAGTTTTAACTCAAGATGATACTATTATTCATCAAGCTGCTGTTGACGAACCTATTATAATGATCAAGATAAGTATCAAAAAATACTTCACATATGTCACTTGGATGTCCATGAGTGAAGTCTATCATGTAGTGGGCCTAGCTGGAAGAATTGGGAGAATGATACTTGCTCCATTTCATAATCTGGTATTAAAGGTAATAGTGAAGAAATGGTTGGTTAAATTGAAATGGAAGGCTATAGTTAATGGTTCTTGCAGTGAGAGTATCATACGGGTGCAGATTGGGATGCACTTGCAAGTTATGGTGTAAGTGTTGTTACAAAAGATGCAAAGTGATGGAAACAGGCTCTGTTAGCAAGGAGGATTAGTTGACAAAAGCATATGGCTACAACATGGATTGATTTTGTTTCACTATTTGTGTGACAGTTACTTTCATTTGTTCTTGTTTTGATTTTTGGGGACAAAAATCTTTTGAGGGGGAAGTAATGTTAGGTATCATAATAGTAGAGGGGCTGAAATGTAATTGAGGTTAGTACAGGGGGTTCTTATGACTAATCCTCTAGTACTTAAAGGCAGTCCATGAACGTAATATGTATCGATGAATTGAATTGGGTTTTACCCTTCTTCTTCTCTGTGTTCTTCTACAAATTCTTATTATCGATCTTATACTCTTGATTACCAATTGTGTTCGTAACAGTTTCGAGCTTCTTGGTTCCCCTTTGAGCGAATTAATCATCTACTGTCGTTAGGGTTCAAACTTCAAAATCAATTTGGTTAGAACAATTTTCTTTGTCAATACACTTCACGAAGTCACGAATCCTATTGCAAAGTAATGAAATTGGGGGCATTGGGCTGAAAAAAACATTATTCTATACTATGAATAATGCAAATCCATGAATAGATGGGTTTTTGTGGATTTGTTTTGGCCACAACAGTTTGTGGTATTTGCAATATGGTTCTTCTTCATCCACCTTTTAAAGGGTTTTTTTCAGATTTTTTATTGTGAGGGAAAGGGGTTTTGGGTATGGTGCGAGGGGGCAACCCGATGGTGAGGGTCTCTCGATCGGCATCTCCTTTCCAGCTTGCATGTTGTTATTCTGCTGCTTCAAAGGTCCCTGGTGGCTAGGGTTTTCAAGAGACCCTTCGTGACGGGTCGGATGGCTGGGGTTGCTGCTCCTCCGCCTCCTGTGTTCACCTAAGCGGCCCCTGTTTTCTCTTTGATGTCCTCATATTTTGCCCTTGCTGCCGGGCGTTTGATTACAAGCCCTAGGTGGCGCCGGTCGGCGCCCTTCCGCTTCCGGCTAGATTAAGGTGGTGGGTTCACCGGTTGTACCTATCTATTTCGCCTTTCACGTCGCCGACCGAGCTGTGGGTTGTTGTAGTTCAAATCGTTCGATGTTCCCTGAGTTCGACATCTGCTCAGGGGTATGGTCTCTTGCGGCCATTAGGCCGAATGTTGGAGGCTTCAGCTCTCTTGGGGACAGCCGCCGCTCGGCCTCCCGTCTGCGGTTGAGGTAGAGCAGGCGGCCGTTCTCATGTCGGTAAGTGTTCTGATGTCCACTTATTTGGCCGGTTGAAGCATTACACTTTTCAGATCCATCCTTTTCTGGGTTTATGTCGATGATGATGATGGATATTGCTCATCTGAGACTTTTACATTTTTGATGATTTTGGTTTTTGCTCATCTGAGACTTTTACGTTTTTGATGATTTGGGTTTTGCATGTTGTTGGGAAGGATGTTATTGATGATGACCTTGGCTCATCGACACTTATTCGAACTCATCTAACCTGATGCATCCTTTGGTTGAGCTTTATTTCATGTTGTCCAGTGCCGAGCTGTGATGATAACTGATGATACCGGTTGTTTTGGCATGGCTACCCTTTAGGGTCAGCAACCACAACTGAGTTTTTTCTGAGCCCGGTTCATTACACGCGCAACGCGTGTGGATGAATACACACTAGTTTAATGAAAAAATCAAATAAACCTAAATGTAATGTTGTTTAGTTAAAACTTAATTTAAATATTATGTAGATAAAGGTTTTTAAGTAAAGTTTTTTTTTCAAATCAAATGTAGTGGTTAATTATTATTTGAATATCCTACTGATATAATAATATATAAAAAATTATGTTTGATGTCCGTTAAGAATTTGAAGTCCTATGCCAACTATCATGCATACAAAAGTCAGCGACGCTGAGTGAGTTCTAGTTTTTATAGATAAAATACTTTACTTTCATTAAAACCGTTCTTTACTTTCCTTCAAATCATACTATACTTTCGTACATGCCCACACATTATACGTACATGTAGATAACATCATTATTATCTTTCATTGCGTTCGTTAGCTTTCGTTCATTCATCGTAACTCATTATCATTCATTTATTATCTAGATCCCTTCAGGCTTTACCCTCTTCATGGCACACAGCCACGATTACCGAGGTCAAATGACGAGGATCCCGTTTTGTACTTTATTATGATATTTCGTTCGTGAGCATACATCCTACATACATACAGATAATAATAATTATTATTATCTTCATCATTGTTCATTCATTCATTCATTTCTTCGCTCATTACTTTTTATTACTCAAATCTTGTCTCATGCAAATCGCACCTATGGAGTTGTCACTAAGACCAACTCTCCCGGTGTGTGAGAACCTTTGGGGTTTAGCCAAAATCGCACGCCATCTCATGGGTTAGCCAAAATCGCACGCTACATAATCCACATGAGGTAGGCCAAAATCGCACGCTACATAGCACACTATAAATACCACATCGCACGTATCGGAGCAGCTACCAAAACTGAACTCCCACTGTGTCTATGTCCCCTTATGAATTAGCCAAGATCGCACGCTATAACACACACACACAATTGAGCTAACAACTCTCGATGAGTCGTGAACCTCCTCTCCTTCTGCTTGCAAGCCAATCTTACTCCCATTCATCTGGATCCTGTCTCCTGCAATACCGGAGTACGCGACAAGGACCTCTTTCGAGTCTGTTGCGACACAGAGTCGCGCACCTCATACTTGCTTGCAAGCCTTCCATCCATTCATTATTTCATGTGTTCGTTCGTTTCGTACTTTATCGTATTCATTCGTATGTACTTTATCATTATCTTTCACTTCGTTACATAATACTTGACGTTCATTAATTTATTCATTCATTCATAACTAATACGTACGTTTTAAAAAAACTCTTTAACGAAGAAAGATAACATATCATACGCACACAACATAAATCTCATCATACATAAGCTATCACATCACGACAAGGCCCTTCTCAAACATCTCCCACCTAAAACCCCTTAGGGAATCCTAAGTCCAAAATGAGGCACATGAAACCTTTCAGGCGCATGAGAAATAAAATTCTAAGTATAAACATTCTGGGCGCATGGGCACTATTTGGGCGCATGAGAACTGTTCGGGCACCACCAATCAATCCATCTTTTGCAGCGCTTGGTGCTTGCCTCATGATTTACCCGGAGGTGTACGTCTATCCACCTATGTCTATTAGGGATGGTCTAACAGAAAACAAGCGCTCTCTCAATTCTATTGCGTGGTCTTTTAGTGCACTAGGTAATCTAGTAGACTTACCTATAGTGGTTCCTACATCGATTGACATCGATCTTCCTACTCCTAACATGCAACTTATCACAGAAGGCAGCAGGAATGAAACTAACGCCATAATCGAACTACATAAAGGCTAAAGGTTGATTGACTAGAAACATACCTGACATAATATCGGGGTTCGCCCTAGCCTCCTTCCGCGTCATCGTGTAGGCGCTGCGTTTGCCCTCTGTCCTTCTCCTCCAGCCTTCTTCACTCCCGAACCTTCCGCCCTTGGCTTCTCATAGTTTTTACTCATATGGCCAATTTCTCCGCAATTCCATATTCTCTAGCCATATGACCACACTTCCCACACTTGTAGCAAGTATTTGGTCCCCTTTTGCATTCCCCCGAATGCTCCATCCCGCAATTTACACACCTATCCGACCCCGCACCAGGTGCAACCACACGCCAGTCATCCCTCCGTGCGTGCTTATGATTCGTAGGGGCACCACCCCGTCCAGTTCTCTTCCCCTTCCAGTTCCGATCTCCATCATCTTTCTTGCCGTCTTCAGCCACCACCACCACCGTTCTTTCATCATACAACCTTCCCGCCAAATCAACTGCCGACCTAAACGTGCTTGGTCGGGCAGCGATCATGTGCCTACGGATATCCGCCGGTAAGCCTTGAATATACCTCTTGATTTTCCGCGAAAGAGGCGTCACCTGATCCGGCACCAGCCGTGCCATCTCGTTGAATTTGGTGGTGTACTGCTGATGCGTCATCGTTCCCGCTTCCAACTACAGGAACTCCCTTTCAACCTTATCCATCTCACGGTGAGGACAGAACTCCTCAATCACCAACCTTTTTAACTCTGGCCATCTCATCCTTCCGATAGCCCGACTACCCTCAACTTGGACTATGTTGTCCCACCAGCACAAAGCTGAGTCCACGAAAGAGTGGGCGGCAAACTTCACTTTCTGATCCTCCCGGCACTCGCTGATATTTAGCACGACTTCCATTTCCCTCACCCACCGGTGAGCGGCAGCAGCAGTGCCATTTCCATCAAAAGTTGGGGGCTTGCACCGTTGAAATGCCCCGTAGTTACAGCCTCGTGCCGCCTCCGGCGCAGGCTCCTCCTCCTCTTCTTCCTCTTCTTCATCGAAGAAAACCGTTCCAGTATCGGACCGTCTTCTTTCACCTGAAGGTCTTCCCCTTTCCTGTCTCTCCCCATCTCTAACAGCCTTTACCACCTCGGTTACTACAGACGGTAGGATCGTCTGCATGGCCTGATATACATCCTCCGCAACCGCCTCTCTCATCGAGGCTCTCAAGTTAGCACTCTCCTCACCGCCCTCCGGATGAGGGGTTTCGGGTTCCTCATGAACCACCTGTTCCACTCTAGGTCTTCCTCTCGTGACTCGTGGTTCAACACCATGTCCGCCACTACCTCCACCACGTGAAGCCTTAGAAGGTCTACCACCGACCATTCCCTATCACACACTGAAAGATTTAAACACTAACACAGTCATTCAAGGGAATAGCTCAGTTCATGTCAAGTATAGTAAGTCCCTAATTACAGTGATCAGTTGTGATTAGCCACTTACCTTACTTTTCATACCCTGAGTATTACCCGTCCTGACTATATTAGCATCTAAACCTACTGGTAACACATAAACACATAACATGCGCACATAATACCAGTTAACTGTTTGCTTACATAAAATGTTTACATAAAACCTTTACCTGCAGGCATGTAGCTACTAGGACTGGCATCCTTTTCTTTTCGTCCCATACTCAGTTTAAGATTAGGTTTATTTTTGAAAATTTACCCGTTTCACTTAAACTTTAGCTCTGATACCAACTTGTAAGGCCCCATTCCCGGGCACCTCACAGTTGGTTATTCATCGCACATAAAACATTTTAAAACATACATTTACTTCGCAGCGGAATTTAAAAACATTCATAAATAACTAAAAACATGTCATTTCATTACATTACAACATTCTTTTTATCTTAAAATACGATGACATGTCAAAATATGGATGCCAGCCTCAAAACACTCCCAGTAGCTTATGCATACACGCCTGCAACTCCTTAGCCTCAACCAAAATGACTGCCAACTATCATGCATACAAAAGTCAGCGACGCTGAGTGAGTTCTAGTTTTTATAGATAAAATACTTTACTTTCATTAAAACCGTTCTTTACTTTCCTTCAAATCATACTTGTGACGCCCTAAACCCGGCAGGGCACTGGAGGCACGTCACGCAGTTGGATTAATATTTTAAACAAAAATCAGAGCTTTCTATTTACAGCGGAAGACTTTAAACACTATTATATATATTAACCCAACTTTTTAAAACATTTTAGATATGATTGTATTTAATTATACATTGCCCTATTTACATTATTAACAAGTCCTAAATCCTATGCCAGCAACTGCTCCGGGATAGCATCCTCGTTCAACTCATACTTGCTTTCCTCTATTATCAGAGGATCCCTCCTTACCTAGCACACACAACACACTCAAAAACATCAGATAAACTGGTGAGTTCTAATTTTCATTAAAACATTAACAACATTTTCACACACACCACAGCTATCTTTTTATTGGCAATATTATAAATTCAACTTTTATCATTATTCTGTCCCACTGGACCTGTCCCATCGAACGTCGGTTGCCCACATCTAGTAACTACCAGTTCCCCATACCCAGTAACGTCGGTTGCCCACATCCAGCAACTACCAGTTACTACACTCAGAAACATCGGTTGCCCACATCCAGCAACTACCAGTTTCTCATACTCGGTAACGTCGGTTGCCCACATCTAACAACTACCGGTTACCATACCCAGAGACGTCGGTTGCCCACATCTAGCAACTACCAGTCTCCCATACCCAGTAACGTCGGTTGCCCACATCTAGCAACTACCGGTTACTATCTCTCATCCAGTAGGATGCCAAATAATCATCTAGGGTCGTCACCACAAGATGTTCACAAAGCTGAGTGATCGTCATCACTCCTATCAAACTGTACAGTTTCACACCCAGACATCTTACCCTAACTGGCCTGTTGAGATTTACATCATATTACCATTTTAAAAACATTTCTTTTATTTATTGCCAATATTCTCACATTCACTCACACCCCATACATTCTTTCTTTTAACACCAGTTTTAACATATTTTCATTAATCATCACACCCCATCCGACCCATTGGAATCATTACCATCACGTAATGATTAACAATGTTCAGAGGACTATCTTTTACACCCTACCTGACTCATTGCAATCATTACCATCATGTAATGATTAATAATGTTCAGGTAATCATTTATTACCCTCACTTTCCCTCTAACAGCTTGACAAACTGTTAGAAACATATCCATCATTACTATCACAATTCTGGTACTAAAACATTCAATTTATTTATCAATATGTGTGTGCTAGCCCGAATGTTAAAACCAAACATTTAAAAAGGGCTTAGAACTCACCTTATCAATTTCCTCACCACAGTTTACACAATCCACGTACCCAAGATAACTAGTCCTTCCTCTAATCAAGGTATATCTAAAGCAATAAACCCTGATTCAATAAACTTATTCTCAAACAGGCCCTCATGCGATTGAACACTTATGCGAATGAGCAATCATACGACTGGACCTATGCGAATGAACCATGCGACTGCACCTTCAGTCGTACGACTAACCATTCATTCGCACGATTGAGTTCTCATTCGTATCCAGTGTTCACTCGTCTTCATTCGGCCTTCTAATCAGGCGACTGGGTTCCAATCGCACGACTGAACCTCCATTTGCACTCAGTCGCACGACTAAACTTTCATTCGTACGACTGAGGCATGCGATTGAGCCCATTCGTCTGAAACGAATCAGCAGCTGTGTTCTTGACGTTTTTGATCCAAACTCACTCAAAATTTGAGTTTTAACCATCCAAATCATACCATATTCAAAACAGATACTATACACATCGTTTACAATAGTTTCGGACCATTATTTCATTAAAACTTCACAAAGACTTGGATTTGAATTCCTGGATTTTAAATTCAGAAATGAACCAGACCAATTTACTGATTTAAACAGGTTATTGGATCAAATTCAATCATACACACAGCTTATAACATCTCCGGATTAATCCGTGATGTTCAAAACTTACCAAAACGGAGTTTCGCCTAATCAATTTCGTGAGAGCAGGGTTTTGGGTGTGAAGGGGACAAGAGAACAGAATAGGTGCAGATAGAGATCTGCCCTTAAACCCCTGCACCGCCCTACTTATCCATAAACTAAACTTAACCGCCTCACCTTCAGTCGCACGATTGAACCAATCGTACGACTGAACTGTGCGACTGAAGTTCATACGCCTACGATTCGTACGACTGAGTCTCAATCGCACGTAAGGGGTGCGACTGAAGTTCATTCGCATATGACTTATGTGACTGAACACTTAAACACTCAAACAACTCAACTTAATTTAATTTAATCATAACTATAATATAATTTACAAGTCCGGATTTAGAAACCGGATGTTACAATACTATACTTTCGTACATGCCCACATATTATACGTACATGTAGATAACATCATTATTATCTTTCATTGCGTTCGTTAGCTTTCGTTCATTCATCGTAACTCATTATCATTCATTTATTATCTAGATCCAGTCAGGCTTTACCCTCTTCATGGCACACAGCCACGATTACTGAGGTCGAATGACGAGGATCCCGTTTTGTACTTTATTACGATATTTCGTTCGTGAGCATACATCCTACATACATACAGATAATAATTATTATTATTATCTTCATCATTGTTCATTCATTCATTCATTTCTTTGCTCATTACTTTTTATTACTCAAATCTTGTCTCATGCAAATCGCACCAACGGAGTTGTCACTAAGACCAACTCTCCCTGTGTGTGAGAACCTTTGGGGTTTAGCCAAAATCGCACGCCATCTCATGGGTTAGCCAAAATCGCACGCTACATAATCCACATGAGGTAGGCCAAAATTGCACGCTACATAGCACACAGTAAATACCACATCGCACGTATTGGAGCAGCTACCAAAACTGAACTCCCACTGTGTCTATGTCCCCTTATGAATTAGCCAAGATCGCACGCTATAACACACACACACACAGTTGATCTAACAACTCTCGATGAGTCGTGAACCTCCTTTCCTTCTGCTTGCAAGCCAATCTTACTCTCATTCATCTAGATCCTGTCTCCTGCAATACCGGAGTACGCGACAAGGACCTCTTTCGAGTCTGTTGCGACACAGAGTCGCTCACCTCATACTTGCTTTCAAGCCGTCCATCCATTCATTATTTCATGTGTTCGTTCGTTTCGTACTTTATCGTATTCATTCGTATGTACTTTATCATTATCTTTCACTTCGTTACATAATACTTGACCTTCATTAATTTATTCATTCATTCATAACTAATACGTACGTTTTAAAAAACTCTTTAACGAAGAAAGATAACATATCATACGCACACAACATAAACCTCATCATACATAAGCTATCACATCATGACAAGGCCCTTCTCAAACATCTCCCTCCTAAAACCCCTTAGGGAATCCTAATTCCAAAATGAGGCACATGGAACCTTTCAGGCGCATGAGAAATAAAATTCTAAGTATAAACATTCTGGGCGCATTGTGACAACTCGGAAAAATTCATGATTTAATATAGTATTTATGCGATTATACGAATTAGATTTTATATTTTTATTATTATCTAATAATAATATTAAAATATAAAAATAATGATAATAATAATAATAACAAAAATAATAATAACAAAAATAATAATAATAATAATAATGATAATAATAATAATGTAAATAATAATAATAATAATAATAATAATTTTATTAACAATAATAATTTATAAAAATTTATTAAACTTGGGTTTAATAAGTCCAGGGGCAGTTTTGCCAAGTTTGAAACTTCAAAGAAAGTTTTGTACATATTTTAAAATAATAATCCCTGGAAACTACAGGGACTAAATGTGTAAATTCATTTAAAACCCATCGCCCCCACTGTCGCCCCTTCGTTTCTCCGGCGACCACCGGCCGAACTCCGGCGACTCCGAAACGCGTAATTTACTCGGTTTTGACTCAATCATTTGTTCCCGACACACCCGCGTGAGTGATTCGAACTCATGCCCCACTTTAATTGACTCAAAATACAGCTCATGAACCACTAATCCGACCAATTTACTTTCGGTCACTTTACAGGCCACAAATCGCACTATACATCACAATAATTCAATTAAATTAATCCAAACGAACGGCTATAAGATTCCTAAGCTAATGGTACTTCGAATTGTATCTGAAACACTCAAAAATCATACAGTTCAATCGCCATTTCTCTCTCGGCCTGCAACTCATTCGATTTCCGCCTTCTGAGTTCTATTTCACGAAACCAACAGAGGGCTTTTCATTAGTAAGGCCATTAGAAGCTTCCTGTAAGAGGAATTCGATTATGATCACCATTTACACCCTGAACCGATCTCATGACTGTCGCGACTGTTCTTCAATGGTCCAGCATCAATTCGTCTTCCAAATAAGTACTTTAATACATGAACACACTCGATTTGACATGGGGAACAAAAGCCCCATGTCTATTGCAGTGATCATTCGAGTTTAAGCTTTAATTTGGGATTGGATCGAATTAGGGTTCTTGGTGGAATTGGGGTTTTTGGAATTTGGGTTTAAAAGAATTAAAAGCTGAGTCTTAGCGCGGCTGTAGGCCTTGGTTTACTGGTTTGGGTGTGGGAGTGTGGGTTTGTGGTCACGGGTTCGAACCCGGCTACCAACATTTATTTTTTTAAAGCCCTTTTTGGCCTTTTAAAAATACAGAAAAATCACTAAAAATTATAAAAATAATTTTTATAAACTCTGTTTATTTTAGAAGTTATATAATAATTTCTGGAACATTATTTTTTTAAAAACCTTATTTATTTATTATTTTATAATTATTACAAAATGTTGTAAATGGGTACTTTATAAAAATGGATTTTAAATAATAATTTAAATCATCAAATTATTAATAGACATTATATTATTAATTATGGATTAATTATGATAAGATAAACACAAATTAGATTTTATAAATTTAAATATTTATAAAATCTTATAAAATTAAATATAAACTTACATAGTTAAATAATGTTTACAATTTATTTAGAATATAATGATATGTTAAAATCATTATTAAACTAATCAAATTTTATGAAATATAAATCTTTAATTATTAAAGAATTAACAAAGATAATTAAATGATTAGTTATATGTTTATAACAAATCCCCGAAAACCAAACCTTAGATCAATTGAACGCCAGGTCCAAGATCTAACTTATTTAGGTTATGGATTTGTATTTGTTTGCTTATGTGAATTATAATTCCTTAGGAGGAATTTACTAGCTTGTCAACACCACACAAGGACTGAGGTGAGTTCATAACTATTCCCCTTTTTAATCATTTAAATATTTTAGGGATGGATACACGTTGTAATTAAAATTACAAATTATTTTTGTGTATTATGTTAAATAATAATTGAATCACATTTATGATTACATATGGTTATATTGAAAATCCTTCTCTGTAAACTGGACTATTAACAAGGCAGAAATCTTTTGGATAGTACTATCGGGGAGTGACTAACCCCCACAAAGGTTTGGAAATGTGGTCCTTATCAGATGCACAAAGATCTCGCTGTCATTCGGGATGACTGTTCTGGTGTGAGAAGGCAGATATGCGCTATATAAAGTTTGCCATTATAGTTCCACTTACAACCCATATGAGGATAGATGTAAAGAGAGGATTCGCGCCCTCTGATTTGAATTATTATAAATAACATAATATACACATGAAAATGATATTAAACTATGATACATGGGCAAATCCTATGTGAAGGATTTATTGGGCTTGTACATAGTGGGTATGTGGGATAGCGGGTTCACCTTATTAAAAAGGGTTCCGACAGGCTATTCATATACCGGTGAGTAAATTAAACTCACACTTTTACAGTAAATCCTACTTGATGATAAATGATGTTTTATCAATGTGTTTTACTTACCTATGAACTCACCAACCCTGTGTTGACACTTGATTTTACATGTATTCTCAGGTATCTACTAGGAGCTTATGGACATGCACGTAGGATCATATAAGAGCTCAAGATACATATTGGTTATTGATAAGACATGATTAGACGTATTGTTAAGAAACAATATATATATATTTATTTCCGCTGCGTATAATATCTAATGCTCTGAATAATAATGGATTGATTATCTAAAACTTATCATATAGAAAATTGCATCTCATGTGTAACTACTATGTTCGATCCTGTTTGCTCACCCCTCCGTGATAAATTCCAGACCCGGAATTTGAGGGTGTGACACACATGGGCATTGTTTGGGCGTATGAGAACTGTTTGGGCGCATGAGAACTGTTTGGGCGCATGACCCATACTTAGCCAACTTCATATTTTCTAGGCGTATGACCACTATTCGGGCTCATGACCCATACTTAGCCAACTTCACATTTTCTAGGTGTATGACCACTATTCGGGAGCATGACCTGGGCGCAACAGCCCTGTTTGGGCGCAACAGCCCTGTTTGGGCGCATCAGAACACTTAATCAAAATTTCTTGGGGGTATGAGACCATTCTGAAATCTTTCTAACACTGCCCAAATAATCCGAACATCCTTCCAATACCAACCAAACATAGATCTAACATACTAAGGCACCTAAACATGCTAAACATCAACGCTAACCCCCTAAACAAACTCTAAAACATACATACACATATTATTTTCGAACATACAGCTATAAACCCACGATTTCTTTTAAAAATGTTTACTTGGTATGCATAATAGCCCCAAACACTTTAAAATCAGTAAAAGAGGGGTTCAAGAAACTCACCTTAAGCAGCCTTTGAGCAACACACTTCAAGTTCGAGACCCACCTTCCAATTCTGCTATTAAATCCCGAAAACAAACACTAAACACCAAGAATCTCGGTAAAGGAGCTGTGAATTCAGTTAAAACCGAACTTAAATTAAGAAAACTAACCTTTCACAGCTTCTTCTTCCTTTCTCTCTCTAAAACCGAGAGCTTTCTCTCTCTTCCTTCTTCCTTGCCGAAAGCAGAAGCAGTTCTCTGCTTTAATTTGGGCGGCCATACCCATTCTAATATAAAATATTAGACTTTTGTACTTTGTACACTTTATTTCCCTTCACTTGTGCCCATTATCTATTCTTTTCATTTAGTTTTCCTTTCTTTCTCTTTAAATAAAATTTCGGGGTGTTACAAGAAGGTATGAGGTTATAATTTGCTTAAATTAATTTGGAATCTCAAAATATTTACAGAAGAAAACACATGAAACCACTTACAAATTTATGGATGATTTTAACTATTTATATAAATCTCATGCTGAGATTTGTGAGATGAACCTCATCTTCCTCTTGTCACATACAAACAAATAGCTAGTCACATACATAATTGAATGGTAAAACCCAAAGTCAATATGCAATCAGCTGAGAAAGATTGCGAAATCAAATATCAAGGTGATGTAAATTGAAGGTTTCTTTGATTCTTTTTGTGTTTTAGGTTGAGCTGTTGAAGGCCTGATGCGAACCGCCATTAAATCCAAAGAAACCCTCACTTTATTCTCCACCGACTCCCCTTCCTCTGACCACCGTCGTTGCTACCTCTGAAGTTGCCATCAGTTTCGTCAATTGACTACCGCTAAAACATGGTCATCTATCTTTCTATCTATCTCTTGATAGTTTATTCTCTTTCTCTCTCTATTTCTTCATTTCTTCTTTTTCAAAGCATGATTTGACTTTCGCAAATTATAAAACTTAAGTGACAAATGTATGAAACCCTAAAAGCATCATGTAGCTACCACCAAGCCTTTTAATAAATATTATAATTCACATAACTAAATTAATTTCTTCATTACTCATTTAAGAAACTTGAAATCATCTATTTCAATTTAAGTACTCTATTTTTGAGTTCAAAACTCAAGAATACTTTATTTTTCAAAACTCAATATCACAGTTAGCTGAATATTTGGGTAAGTTGAGTGATTTTTTTATAATTTCAATATTTTTGAATTCAAATTTGAAGATCACTTTATTTTGTATCTATCAATTGATTGATTGGTATCATTTTTCATGAATTATGAATCTTAATATCTCCTACACAAATATTAATATCATCCTACATATAAAACATCATCTTTTATATAAACACATTAAAGCAACAACAAAACTTTTAGCATCTCCTACACAAATATGCTCCATGCGGTTTTTGTGTAAGATATGATGTTTATGTGTAGGAAAGTTTTAATATTAGTTATAAGATATTATGTTAGCATGTGTATGTAAAAGATGATGATATTAATGTAGGAAATATTGTGTTAGTGTGTAGGTATAGAATATGATATTAAGGTGCGGTAAGCTATTGATATTTGTGTAGGATATTATGTTTATATTAGAAAATCATGAGTTCTAATTTTTTAAGAGGAAAAAAAAAGATTAAATACAAATCATAATTTTCATTTATTTACCACAGCATCATTCTTTGATCTAACCAACTTTTGATTATATTTAATACTAGTTTAGTCCCCGTGTATTACATGAACGGAATAAATAATATATTAAATCATTAGTAATAAAAATTTATGTATTATAAAATCATGCTTGAAGATAAATATGATTATACTTACGTATAAATAGCTACTTTAAATAAATAAATAATAATTTATTTTTCTTAAACTTTTATTTTTGTAGAAAAATAATAATTTTTAAGTATTTTTAAAAAAAAATAATTTAAAAAAATAGTTTGCTGTATTCTGTATTTTACAAAATTTATTTTTAAAAAGGTTTGTTTTTAATAAACAATAGGTTTTTAATTTGGTAAACTATACATTTTTTAATTTGAAAATAGTATGAGTAATATTATTAGTATTATTATTAATAATATAGAGAAATAAGAAAATAAGATTAATGAGACTTACAATTATTTCACGCTTATTTTAGTATTTTTATAAACAGATAGATAGGCTAAAACCCAGTAATTAAATGGATATAGTTAGTAATAGACACGAAAAGTTACAGTATAATATTTTAATATAAAATATAATTAAAATTAGATACACGTAATAGTTCAATAAAATAATAATGCTATTTTTTAACTCTCTTATCTAAATAGTTTTATTTTTAAACATTCGTTTTAATATTTTTAAAAATTTCACCTGTTTATAATTTTTTTAAAAGCAAAATGATTTAAAATATTTTGTTTAAAAAAGGTTTAGTGTTTTAGAAATTTTATATTATATAAAATTGTAATTTTTTATTATTTAAATTTTAGTTAAAAGATATGATTTCTAATTTTCTTAAGAAAATCTATCTTTTAAAAGATAGTTTGATTTTAAAAAATCTAGATAAGAGAAAGAAATATAACAATTAATAAAAGTCATTTTTAATAAGAGAGAGAAATTTATATGAGTATTTAAATTACTATAATACTCTTTTGAAGGGAAAATTGATATGTGGATGTCTAGAAGAATGACAAGTGGTAAAAGAATGGACTAAGAGAATGACAAGGGGTAAAAAACCTTGTTTTATTAGATACTATAGACTATAGATATGATTTAGATTTGTTTTATTGGTTTATAAGAGAAACAGTGTTCAACTTAGAACCCTCCCCTAGAAAGCTAAATCAAATCAACCAAGTTTTTTTGAGTCTTTTGACACACATTTAGGTGCGAAAATCCTTAAGATGTTACATTCTTGATTGATTAAAAATTTTATATATATGCACAACGTAACGTCTAAACTTTTATATAGCATAACATGGCGTATAGTGTGAAGACATCTCCATAGGCTATGGTGAAGTCATTTTCTTGTATTTCTCCTCTTTGCACCATCACTTCCACAACATATGTTATTCCCATATTGAACTTAAATAACTTAAAGGTTGTCAAAGTAGTATGTTTCTATCAGTTTTCTATATTAAGGTCACTTATACTTTATTTAAATAAAAACTATTAAAGTTTCATTGTTTTAAATTTTTCTTATAGATATTACGACTTATTTAAAAATTAAATAATTCTGACAGAAAATCATATGAAACTCAGTTACTATTTGATGATATTTTTTTCAAGCTAAGTTAAATGGAATAATTATAAAACTTACCTTATGCTTCAGACTCAACATGAAAAAATAATCACAAGTCGTAATCAAATCTATTCCATTTAAGTCAATTAAATATAATTTTTTATCAGTTATAAAAGTATTTGTGAAGTCTTTGGCCTTGAGCTCATGTTTAGTTTTCTTGTTCATTAAGTTGTTAACCCTAATTAGTCTCTATATATATCAATTCATGTATTTGTAATTTTTGTACTGATCAAATAAATAAAACCCTAGTTGCAGCCCGTGGATGTAGGTCACACCGACCGAACCACGTTAAATCCTTGTGTCGTTTATTTTCTGTTTCTTTAGCATGATAATTGTTTATGCGTGTTTCGTGTGTTAGTTCCACTGCGCCGCTTGATTCTTAACAAGTGGTATTAGAGCTTTGTCTCGTTGAATACACGGAACGTACTGAAGAAACGATCACAGAAGAAGGTTTGATTAACCGTGTGGAAGTCGGTTAGGGTTTTGGATTTGGTTAACGGTTGTGGTCGATCAAAGAAGCCCTTAGAACCGTGCCGTGTCCGAGCGTGGGGTTTTATATCGTCTTCACCCCAACTCTTATTTTAATAAGAACAAAAGATGGCCATATATGTTTTTGTGGTGCTTACTATTCTATAGCAAAAGAAAAAACAAATTTTGTTGCTTTCTGTTTCATCTTCCCGCAAAGAAATCAAGTTACCAAAAGTCAAAGTTAATATTAATTTGTAAAATACAATTTCTCCTTCACGTGGCTTATGTTAGAGGGATTATTTATTTATTTTTTTTTAAATTACGAACTAAGACGAGGGAAAAGAAAAGGGAACAAATTTCTTTTTTTGGTTTGATTTGCAACACCGGTTGTCGAGAATTGTACCGGGTTAGGCTGTTGTGTTTCAAGTATAGAATTCTGAGTGTTTATTATTAATTGTTTGGGAAACCATCTTTTGTGAACGAAAAGTATTTTTCGGGTTTAGATTTGTCTACAAGGTTTATTGTAGGAGCGAATTGGTTAATTGACAGTGTTCAGTAGAACCGTCGTCAAGTTTAGGTCTGTGTCATTGCTGTGTCTGTTGACTGTTTCAATTTGTTTCTTGTTTGCTATTTGAGATGGCTTAAGATGGGAAGGTTGTGATTGAAGAAATTTAACGGTTCAAATTTTAGTTGGTGGCAAATACAAGTAAAAGCATTGTTATGTCAAAAGGACTTGGATATGGTACCAGAAGAAAAACCTGCAAAAATTAAACATGCTGATTGGGAATCAAAGGACAAGAAGGCTCGTGCGGTTATTACATTAGCTTTGACGAAAAATGTTGCTTTTAACGTAATTAAGGAAACCACGGCTCGTGGCATGATGACTGCTTTGTCAAATATGTATGAGAAGCCGTCTGTGGCGAATAAGGTGTTCTTGATTCGGGAGCTTGCGAACACAAGGATGAAAGAAGGAAGCTCAGTGATTGCTCACATTAACAATCTAAATTCAATATTAACAAGACTTGTATCTGTTGAAATTAAGTTTGATGATGAAATTCAGGCTCTACT
This sequence comes from Flaveria linearis, assembly GCA_024085815.1. Taxonomy (NCBI): domain Eukaryota; kingdom Viridiplantae; phylum Streptophyta; class Magnoliopsida; order Asterales; family Asteraceae; genus Flaveria; species Flaveria linearis. The sequence goes on along the minus strand of CM044001.1, from coordinate 95,390,911 downwards.
GCTGTTATCGCCTCTGCTTGATAGTTGGTCTGGAACTGTGACTGCAATTTCAAGTTTTATGGGGACTAAGGGTTTCACTCTTAATGGTATTCGAGATCTAATCATGGGTGAAGAAGTCAGAAGAAGAAACTCGGGTGAATCATCTAATTGTGAACTACTAAATGTTGGCAAGGGGTCGGGGTAATAACAGGAACAGTGGGAGTCAGGAAAGAAGTTCATCTAAACCTAGGAAAAATGTAAAGTGTTGGAGTTGCAATAAGGTGGGACATATTAAGAGTCAATGTTTGAATAAGAAAGAATTGAACATTGTTGTTGGGGATGTTTCTGATGATGATGCATTGATACTCAGTTTGGAAAACAGTGTGAACTCTTGGATCATGGATTCAGGGGCTTCGTTTCACGCATGGACAACGGGAAAATGATGGTGAATTTGAAACATTGTGATTTTGGAAAGGTATGATTAGCTAATGACGAGATACTTGAGGTAACGGGCATGGGGGATATCGATCAGGTTACTTCATTATGTACTACATGGAACCTTAAGGATGTCAGGGTGATTTCGGGGTTAAAAAAGAAACTGATTTCAGTTGGTCAGCTAGATGAACAAGGACCGGAAGTGACGTTTGGTGGTGGTAAATGGAGGGTGATCAATGGTAATCTGATTATTGCTTATGGTATGAAGCGTGGGTCATTATATGTGGTTGAGGTACCTGCTGATGGATGTATGATAGTCCCGGTTAAGCACGACAAAATGCGGTTCACTAAATATGTGCTAAGAGAGTTCATTTTGCAAACATTCTGGAGCAGGGATGTTAGGTGAACGAGTTTGAAAGTCTAAACCATTCAGGGGATTCGGTGATAGTAGGAGCACGAGACGTGTTTTAGGTACAGTTACAAATAACCGTTGGGTTTTAAAGACTACGATTAAAAATTCTCTCCTGGTGATTGTTTGCTGAATTTGGAGAGTGATGGTGATCCTCTATTTATCTTTGAATCTGGTGGGTTGTCCAAACCAATTAAGATGGAGGATGAGTCGTTGGCGGGACTAGCCACGATTGAGTTGGAGCTTAGGGGAGCTTTAACTGGCCCTTCTGGTACTTAATGATGAGGGGTCGTTGATGCTAGGAGATATGATGAAGTCTTAGCTTGTTCTTTGGGAATTGGAGGCTTGAAAGACCTATTTAAAGATTACCGAAGTTACTAGATGATTGGGTTGCTTTGTACTTGAAAGGCGGGCTAGAATTTATCGTGAAGCCTTCAAGTGGAAGATTGTTAGGTTTGTGAAGGCTTTGGGCTTGAGCCTATGTTTAGTTTTCTTGTTGATTAAGTTGTTAATTCTAATTAGTCCCTCTATATATCCATGTCATGTATTTATAATCTTTGTACTGAGCAAATAAATAAAACCCTAGTTGCAGCCCGTGGATGTAGGTCACACCGACCGAACCACGTTAAATCCTTGTGTCGTTTATTTGTTTCTTTTGCGTGATAATCGTTTGTGCGTGTTTCATGTGTTGGTTCCGCTGCACCGCTTGATTTGAGTATAATATTTGAAACTTTAATGTTTTTTAACAAGAACAAACTATGAATGGTTTTTAATAAAACACTAAAGAAACTATGTTATTATTTGATAATTATTTTAAATTTATATTTAATCAAGAAATCATGTATAACTATGCATTTGGTGTTGTATCTAAACACACCAATCAAAATATCTTCAACTTGCATCTTTTATCGCCGCTATAAAGTTATTAACCAAATAAAAATCAGTGAAATTAAAAGAAACAATACAAGAACAAGAAGTAGGCTCATGTATTGAATCCCCCTTTTAACTTTCACTCTCCAAGCTTCATCACCATATTACCCGATCAAATTATAGTTTCAAAAAAATGTTAGTTCAACAAACTTTCCTATAGTATACATTGGGAAAATTTTCCAAAAACTTAAGTAAGATGTTATGGTGGATCATGTCAATATCTCAATCAATCAAGGTGAACGCCTCATATGACCCATTTAACTAAATGCATATACGAGACCAACATGAGTATGACTTGAGCATATTTAGACTAAACAAAAAACTTACAAAGTTCATGGCGTGGCATAACTTATGCTCCTAAATTTAAATAAAATAATTAAGGATCTATAATATTTATATTCTATTCATTATAAGTCCCAAACATTTAACTTATGGGGTCTTTTAATAGTCATTAAAAGATTTTTTTTAATGGTTAATAGTCTTTTAATGGTTAAGATGTAACTTTAAGTATGAATGCTTAGATATTATATTAAGAGCATTCACAGTAGAGTCCTTAAAAATATGTGTGTGTGTTTGATATATTATATGTAATAGTTTTGAGTGGTTGTGAGTGAAGGAGAGAGAAAATTTTATTGTGGATTGGTATATTTGAAGAATCACTGTGCAGTCCTTATAATTTTTTTTAATATTTTTTAAAGTGATTGTGAGTAGATAAGAGAAAAAAAGTAATGATAAGAGTATAAAAAGTATTATTTAATTGAAAAAGAAAGAGAAAATATAGTGATTATAGTGTAATTAAATGGATAAAGATAAGATGTTATATTTTAACCATTTAAACTTAACGTTACCTTTTAACTATTTAAGATGTTATGAATCATTAAAAAATAACTTTTTAATTACCATTAAAAAATTACCAAACAACTGTCTATTTGATTGTTTGTTAGCATATAGTGGATGTCTAGATTACGTAGAGGTGCACAACACGTTTTTTCTTCATGAACCGGTTCCGGTCCGAACCGGACCAGTTTCACGTCAAAGAAATCCAGACCGGTTTTGACCAAGAACCGGGTCGGGTCCGTAACCGGTTTTGGGTGGAAAAAACCCAACCCGGTTGGAACCGGTCCAGCACCCGGTTTTTTAAAACCGATTTTTTTTAAAATTTTAATAAATAGTATTTAAATTATACAATTTATTTAAAAGTAGATTAATTGAAACAACTATAAATATATTTTTATTGAAGGGTGTTTTTTAAAAATTACATTAAAAATAAACTTAAAACTAAACACTTATATATTTGCGAATACATTAAAAATCGTTCCGAAAAACTAAAGACTTAAAATTACATTAAAAATAAACATTAAAAGAGACAATAAAAATGACATTAAAAATAAACTAAACAAAATAAAAAATACATGTTGTGAATACAAGTTTTTTAATTTAATTATCTTCGTCTGTTTGTGTGCCAACGCGTTGAGACAAATCATAAGCGGGTTCTTCATCGGAGAGCGATGAATATCGTCCGGTTTGTATTTCTTGTTCGTGTATTTCTTCTTCAATTGGTATTTCTTATTCAAGGTTTGATTTATCTTGTTTTCGTTCGGCCCCATCTAAGTGGTCTTTTAAACAAATACACATCTCTACCGCTATTGGAGTTAGCCTTGTTCTTCTTATTGATAAAACCCTACCACTAACAGAAAATGCGGACTCCGAAGCTACCGTGGAAGTTTGGACGGTTAGTAAATCAAGGGCCATAGCGGCTAGGATTGGAAATTGTGATTCCTTTTCTTTCCACCATGTCAGAATATCATACGATAGAAATTCCTCGGGAGTCATAGTAGATAAAAAATTAGTTCCGGTATACCTCCCGAGCTCGCTACTTGGGGTGTTACCCTTTATCGTTTACTGTTTTTATTTCTCAAAGTATTATATAAATTAAGCATCGGGTCTCTACTTAAGCTCGACGAACTCGATTCCATTACGGTCGATGACCGGTGGATGTTTGCTGTAATACGATATTTTTCAAGATAAACATTAAACAATTTTTTAAGATACTCATTAAATTATTGTTTTGCATTAACCGCAAAAAATGGATCTTGTTCATGTAAATCTAAATCATAAGTTATCTCATCAATTAAAGTGTCAACCTCCGAAACATTTAAACACGGGTCTAGTATGGCGAAACACGTAAAAACGAGGGGTAGTTCGGTGAAATATTTTTAAAATTTTTCTTTCATCGGCGGCATCTTGCTGAAAACATGTCGTTTCTTTCTTCAAATTCAAATAATTTATGTGTCATTAAATACACTTGATTAAGTGTTAGACAACTTGTCGGATAATAAACCCTCGATAATTTTGTAGTTGCGTTTTTTAAAACCTCTAAAAATTGAGTTATTTCTTGAATACAATCCCAACCTTCTAACGGAAACGGAACAACCCGACCCCGCATCGAAGACCATCATGAAAAATATGAAGTGTATCTTTTTGTCGCAAAGTACTATTAAACATTTTCCAAGTTGAATTCCATCCAGCCGGGACATCCCAATTTGGTCCTAAACAAATGGAATCGTGAAATATTTTTCTATAACTAACATATCTTTTTCTACTAGTTTTAAAAATGTCACGTAACATATTTTTGAAAGATGTTTTGAAATCTTCAACTTCAGGAACACAAAGTTCATTTTGCACAACTAAATTAATAATATGTGTAACACATCTTGAATGAAAAAATATGCTGTCACAAACCGGTTTATATTTTAGTTTTAATTTATCAACGGCAGATGTATTGTTCGAGGCGTTATCAAATGACATTGAGAAAATTTTATTTTTTAATTTAAATGTTTTGATTAAAAAATCTAAAATTTGAAATAGATTTATACCGGTATGCGAATATCCAAATAATTCAAACGCCATCGTACGTTTCATCATTTGCCACGAACTTGGATCTATCTAATGGGCGGTGAAGCAAATATACGATTCCGGTAAACCGTGTGGGGCAGACCAAACGTCGGTAGGTAAGTTCACACCGGTTTGTAACTTTTCAAATAAAACCTTTAAATCATTGTTTGCTTGTTTTCAAAGTTTTAAACAATCACGTCTAAGTGTGGTGCGACTTACGTGAGTGTAGCGCAGTTGAAGAGTTTATTGAATCAATCTTGTTAACCGAGGTTGTCGAAGTGGTCGAATGGTAATCCTTCTTGAATTACAAATTTTGTCATTCTATCTCGAACCATATCTACGCTGAAGTTCCATAGGCCACCATCGTTTCCGATTGATTTTTGGCCTTGACTCGGTGTACTTTTCAAAGTCTTGTACCATTTGGTCATATGGTTTCTCAAAGTCGAGTTTGAATCCGACTTGAAAAACGAACAACAAGCCTTGCATCGAGCTTTATTTTGACCATTCGACATTTCGCATAAGTCGTAGTTGCACCAAATCTTTTGGTTTCTCGTTGTTGGTAGAATTCTTACAATGGTAGCGGCACTTGAGGATCCACCAGTTAGAACGTATGCTTCAAAAGCCATATTATATAATTCAAGAGAGTAAAGTGAGAGAGCATTTTTGCGTTTTTAAGCATGTTTTTGAGCTTTTGAGTGTTGTGACTAAACCATTACATCCGCTACCTATTTATACTATCATATATGGTCAAAAAAAGTTGAAAAAAAGGGTCAAAAAAAGCCTCTAACGGCTATATTACCGTTTGAAAAAAAAGTTTCTAACGGTTCGAACCGGTTCCAAACCGGTTTTTTTGGACTGGTTCCTGAACCGGGTTGGATCAAAATCGGTTCCAAACCGGTTTGGGCCAAAATATTACAAACCGGTCCCAAACCGCCGGTTTTTTCCAGGTCGGAACTGGTTTGGCCTAGTCCCGGGTTGAACCCGGTTCGGTTCTGGGTCGGGTCGAGGACCCGGTTCCTATGTGCACCTCTAGTGTAGATTACTGATTACCCATAGACCCCTAGAATAAAAACAAGCCCAAAACAAGGCATAATCGAAAAGCCATACAGGCCCAATATGTATAATTTTAGTTAGTGTTAAATCATGAAATATGATCAGAATTAAAAATAAAAATTAGTTTATTTTTCTTTTAATTTATATCACTATTTTTTTGCAATATTTTATGTATGGGTTTCCTTATACCATATCTAGTATTGCCCCTAACATGGATGCCAGTCATAGACGAACATTTAAATAAAAGCAAACGAATCTTCAAATTTTGTTTGTCACATGATAACAGACATTCATCATTTATGTATCATAAATGAGAAAATAACATTTTTATTGTAATGAACAAATATATCACTATTTTGATAGAGACTCTTAAAATAACATTTTATTAATTCAATCTTCATGAAGTTTAAGACAAATATCATGATAAGAAATGGATGCATTAATCTAATTATTCCGACATGTCTTCTAATTCTAATTTACTGTGAACTAAATTATTTAATTGATGATTTCGATCAGTTTTTAAAAAGTCCATCCTCAACCGACCCGAGGAAACTAGAATTACGTCTGTAGTGTTACGTATATGCAATTTTTATATGTAAAAGTTAAAAAAAAGTTATCCACGTGTTTTTTTCTTTTAATTTGAAACCGAAAGTTTGACATACTAATAAATTTTTAAATCAAGCAACTTGGATAAAAAAAACCTTAATAAACTAATAAATAAGGATAATACAAAAAGCTTATGGACCATAATTAAATTAAATACTTTAATATAGCTACTTTACAATAAACATCGTTTTTTTAAAAAAATTGATACGGAACAAGCATTTACTATTTTTTGTAAAACATTTTACAAAGTGAAGTCAAATAATGGTAGGTGTATGACAAAAGTTCATTTGTGGCCATGGCTCATGATCCAGCGCATGACTTGCACGTGGCATTGAGTCCATTTACGTTAATTTTTATTGTCGTCTTGCAAAGATCTAAATTTGTTGGCAAGTGGGTGCATTATTTCCAACATTATATTTTTATGTTCTATAATTATAATTAATAACACAAGTTGTTATGAGATGTTTGATTTAGAAATAATCTGGTCAATGCGAGCCAACAAACCCTTGGCTAAAAATAGTAGTAACAATCTATAAATAATCTAGAAATTACAATGCCTCCAAGCACCTAAAAACAAAACACTAAATCAAACACCATATATAAATACATATACTTTTAACTTTACTTTGTTAGTGATTTTACAGCATTTTCTTTCAGTTAAATAGGATTACATATGCCTAAAAGAAATCCGGTTAAATATTGATATGAATTATAAGATGTGAAATGCAATCTTGCTGACTAATTAGATTTTTGACACAAACAAATCTCAGGGGTTCAAGAGCGGAGCACCCATGGCAGAGTCCAAGAGACAGTGCCTCTGACATGGTTTAAGGGTTGAGCCAACGTCAAATGAAGATTACGTTACTTCAAATTCATACTTGAAAATCTTTGCAAATTACTTTTGATCTAGCCATTGGTGGAACTGATTGATCAACATTATATGATCAATAACAACCAAGCAATCAACATCAGTTGTACGATCAATAACCATTGGCGATCAGTTACAACTAAGTTACTGCTTACATAGTTTCTATCAACGGTAATTAAACTAACAACTAATCATTTCAATTACATACGGACAAACTCATTCGCAGAGCATTGTATCATTTAACAAATATTGTGATGGTTTCTTAACAATAACATGAATGGTTTCTTTCAAGTACAACTTTCACAACACAAGTTACATTCTTGTTATTAATTTCCTCTTAATTATACTATTGAGATTTCGAGAGTATCATCGAGATAGTTCCAATTTGATTCTGATTAAAAATGATCCAGAAAGATTATCTAGACAATTATAAACCATGTAACTTACATACTTTAGCTTACAACATCAACTAAGAAAGATTTTTTTTGATTAGTTGTCAAGATATTTACTTTCAAATTCAGATACATGCAAGACTCCTGCTTTTATCTTGGGTGACAAGATTGTAGTTTCAAGTTTGAAAAATTTTCTTTTGTTACAAGGATTTTAGATTTAATCTTTCTTATTCGATTTAAAGAGTCTTCTTCTCTGATTCATTTCATGTTTTCCTTCATGGTTAGGAGCATTTCCTTGTGTGCTCAAAAACTTTATGAATTCTAGTTATTTGTTAACATTAGGAATAGTTGTTTATGTTTTGAAAAAAGAATTTTTATTGAAACTATATATGTTGACAATCATACAGATGAATTTTTTTGGTGCAATTAGTTTTTTTGGAAACCCTTAATGTTGGGTTGAAGGAGTAGAAGTTGGCCAAAACTGAGTTGAGATGATAGGATTAAACATGATTTGCTAGAGATGTACTTTTCTGAGAATATGATCCAGGGTAAGAAATCATGGAGATGTGGGATTAACGTTAACGACTATTAGGGGAGGATATGGATATGTCTTAGTTATGTACTAGGAATTAGACTTCTCACTACTTTATAGTGGACTTTGCATGTTTATGTTTTAGTATATTTATGTGCCTGCTATGCGAGATGGTATTTATGTTACAAGCTACGTGTTCACCTTGTTATTGTAGATTATAACTTCCGATTGTGTGTATGGTGTGTTCTACAAACCATGGGTAGTGTGATTGTGTTGTTTATTTTTGTTATATGCTTCTCTATAGCTTGTTCTTGAATCAGGGGTCTGTCTAGAAACAAACTCTCTATCTATAGGGATAAAGACAATGTTTACTTACATTTTAACCTCCTCAGACCTTACTAATAACTTGGCTATAAGTGAAATTGACTAGGTATCATTGGGTGGTTGGTGCAATTAGCTTTTTCAAAGTTAAGCACTTAAATTAACCTAGCTTGAGGTGTTTAGCACGAGACATATATGTCAATTTCCGATAGTATGTTAGTGGTTTAGGCAGACAAGATCTAGACAACTTCATTTGCTTTACCTTATCAAACGACACATTAATCTTGATTGTAGATTTTTAGTCTTTGTTTCAAAAATCGTAGCGATTAAAACTTCATGTCAATTATCTATGAAATAGGGTGGATAATAAGACCAAATAATATGATTTGTATCTTATATCAAGAATGGATAATTTTCAAACGCTTTTCTCATATTGATTACTATAACTATTTTCTTCACTTGCTTTGTTTTCTTGATTCAATGCTATGCAAGTTTTCCGCTAATTAAACAAACAAAAGCTTATTGTAGGCTAGACGACGATAACAACTTAAGTATTCAAATTTTGTATAATTCCCTGAGTTTGATAAACCATTGATTATTGATCGCGTGTCAATAGGTCAGTGTTTAATTAATCTAAATGCGTGATTTTACATTGTGATTATGGTAGAATAGGTTCAAATTGTTTGTGCTTTGATTTATAGGTGTTTGGAGCTAAAGGAGGTCTATCTTGAAGGAAAAAAGAGCAAAACACGGAACTACAAGGATTGGAGTTGTAAATATCAAAAGTTATAAAAGACACAAATTGAGGTGTGCTGGCGTATGATACGTCAGGTGTGCTGGCGTATAAATAATACGTCGAGCGGCGTATATGCGGCGTATCAGTGGGCGTATTTGGAAACTATTACAAAAAGTTGGGCGTAGGAAAACTGATTTGGGGCGTATGATACGCCCAAGGTCGACTATGATACGCTGGTCACCAAACAACTTTTCGGATTTTATGGATCTTCAAGTTTATTTTTCTAATCCCAATTCGAAAAACAACTTCCCACACATGAAAATTGAAGATTCTAAGCTAATTTTTGGTGATTTCAAGTCTTCTCATTCATACCAAATCATCTACAATCATCATCAAAACAAGATTGAAGATTCAATGAAGACCATGAGCGGCTAGTTATTTTTTGATTGCTATCGGGAGTATGATTCTTGTCAAGTGAGACAATTAGTAAGCTTTGATTAGGTTTTTGTATTGAATATTAAATGAAACATTATATTTTGGTTGATTTAAAAGGTTTGCTTATAAATAAAGTTGTTTGTTTAATTATCAGTTTGTCGTTTCCTTAAATCGTGAGCTCATTTAGAAAAGTAGACAATTTGATATAAGTAAATTGGTAACATTGTGAACAAACGGATCTTAAAAGCTTGTTCTCTTATTGTCACTTTAATCAAAAGCTAAAATTTTAAAGTATTGTTTCTTACAAACCCTAGGTTAAACACACTAATTGTTGATCTTGCGAAATCGAAAACCTGAAAGTGATTGTTTTTCATTATTTTAGTAAATTCGTTTCAAAGTTTGTTGTTTTTTGCATTAGTATATAACGTTCATCCAAAGTTTCAATCTTTAATTATAAAGTTCGTGTCTTTAATTTAATCGAGTTTTGTTTGTTAAACTCTTTTCACATATTTCCTATGTAAATGACTTTATTTACCATTATACAATAAAGTTAGCTAGTACCGAGATATTTACTTGTTTTTAACCGAGTCTCGACAACCAGATCAAATATTGTTGCGCTATACTTATCTATGAGCGTCTTATTATTCCACAACAAAGGCAATTTAGCATTTATATATTTGAAAACTTTAAAATTCATAAAATACACATAAAAAATAGAGTAAATTTCGGTTTTGGTCCCTGTGGTTTAACCATCTTAACCATTTCAGTCCAAAAATGAATCTTTGATCATATCATGCCCTGTGGTTTCATTTTTATAACGGTTTTGGTCCCTGACACTAACTCTGTTAGTTTTTACAGTTAAATATGATAGTACTTTGGTCATTTTACATTTGGAGGACTAGTTATGTAAATTATATTAGATTAGGATAATTATTGTAATTTTTTAAAACAATAAAAAATAAAAAAAATAAAACTTAAATCTAATCTAACCCAAACACCCCAACACTCCCACCATCCTAAAAACCCTAATCGGAACCCTAACCCCCACCACCCCTTCCTCCCTTTGCACCACCACCTGCACAACCTCCACCACCATCGCCACCTCCACCTCCACTGCTTGCACCACCTCCAGCGCTAGCACCACCGTAACGCCACAGTAGAACTAGGGCGGTGGTAGTGTAGAATCGATGACACGGGTCTGTAATCAGGGTTTTCTTAAAGCTGATCAGCGATCACTATCTGGGTGTCACCGATCCCCCGGAGTTCTTGTAGAAACTGTCGACAATGGGGCAAGGGGTTGTGGAAACGGCGATGTAGAGGAGCTTGGAGCCTCCGGCGTGTGCGGCGATGTTGGTGACGAGAAACTGCTCGGCATGAACGGAGTGGTGGAGGTGGAGGTTGGGGAATTCTGGCACCAAGGAAGATGCGGCCATCAGAGGACAATCTGACGGCTCCGACTTGGAAATTAAAGATTGGGGGTGAGCGAGGGATTGAGCGGATTTGACGAGGGTTGGGAGGAGTTGAGGGAGGGTGAGGTTTTAGGATTTGGCCATTGATTCGGGGTCTGAAGCAGAGATTATAAAGGCCGCCATAGGAGGATGATTGAGCTGTATGAATGTGAATGTGAATGTGTGATCAAGATTAAAGAGGGAGTGATCATACTCTTCGTCTTCCAAAGAAGAACTAGTGCGGTGGCGTTGCGATGGTGTTGGCGCTAGCGGTGGAGGTAGTGCAGGCGGTGGAGGTGGGGTGGCGGTGCAGTGCAGACGGTGGTGCAAGTGGTGGTGGGGGTTAGGGTTCCGATTAGGGGTTTAGGATGGTGGGAGTGTTGGGGGTTTGGGTTGGATTACATTTAAGTTTTATTTTTTTTATTATTTTAAAAAATTACAACAATTATCCTAATCTAATATAATTAACATAACTAGTCCTTCAAATGTAAAATGACCAAAGTGCCCTCACATTTAACTGTAAAAACTAACAGAGCTAGTGTCAGGGATCAAAACCGTTACGAAAATAAAACCACAGGGCATGATATGATCAAAGATTCCTTTTTGGACTGAAATGGTTAAAATGATTAAACCACAAGGACCAAAACTGAAATTTACTCAAAATAATATTTAGATATTAAATCTTCATTTACTCTAAATGATTTCATAGTAAGATGATCCAATAGGCTTATTATAACTCATATAACAAAATATTAAAATAAGACAAGAATCTAGTTTTCTTAGGGTATTTTAACGACTTCAAAGTGATAAAAATCTAATACAACAAAAGGTATTTTAACGACTTCAAAGTGACAAAAATCTAATACAACAAAAATTAAATTAGGTTAGGTTCTTGATAAACATGAGATTGTAATGGAATTGGTATCTTCATGAATAGTGGGAGATTAAACGACATGGATATATGCTTCTATCTAAAACACAATTTCATCACTCATTGAACGGAAGTCAGATCATGCACATACACATATTATCATATCATGCTCGATCTTATTTTAAATAATTAGTCGAGTCACAACCATCTACATTTTAAATCAATATAAAAGTTATGACGATCGAAACTTTAAATATAAAAAAAACAACAGGGCAAACTTTTGGACTCTTTCAACATCACTAGAGAATTATTCACGTTCAAAATGCAAACCTTGCAACTTGACATCACAGAAAACATAACAATGAAAATAAAATAAAAGGAAAAAACAGAATTTTGACAAGTCATGTATCTGACCTAGCAACCTTAGTTGAATCTAATAGGTCAAAATTACAAAGAGTGTTTAATACTTTAATCTTTTACATCCTAATTATTATCATCTTAAATTTGTGGAATACAAACATAACACAAAGTCACTGCCGGTTGCAATATTATTGTGTTTGGACTCATCAAAAACACGCAGCAGCAATCATACAGATTCATTGTACATCAAGACAGAGAGAGAAGAGGGTCGAATCGACTGACCCCAATTCCCCCAACTTGATTCATTCAATTATATATACATACGCACACACACCCATCTTGCAAAATTACACAAAACCCTCTTTCTTCCATTTGTTTTCGTTAATTTCAGATCTTAAACCCCATCTGAGCGATCTTTTCTCATTCAAGATTGATTTGAATACAGTCGATTCAAATTAACTATCGAGTGAATCAGGTATCTTTCGGTTCGATGTCATTTTTGAACAATCCCTAATTTGTGGGAGCTTTAATTTCGATATCTGTTGATTAGATTTCGCGTTGAAGCGTTGAAATGGTCAATGGGTGTGGGAATTCGTATAAAGATTTGATCTTTGGTATGGGTTTTGGGTCAATGCTTCAAAGGAGGTGTGGCATTTGATTATGTGTGTTTGTATATATGTGTGTGAAAACACACGTCCGTTGCGTGTGGCAAATTAGGGATTTGAAAGCCGTGAATGTTTCGTGTTGGGAATTGCGTTGACTTAGAAGGGTAGTTATGAGTTATGACTTCCATCTTTTTATAATTTGTAAGAAGTGTATGTTGCTTTTTTGGGTTGGAAGGTATCTGTTTCATTGATCATTATTTACCTCTTTTGTAATTATTTTTATCTTTTATTGTTTGAATTGCTGATTTTTTAAGATTCCTCTTGCTTAAAGTATCTTCCATCTAAGTTTTATGCTTTAAAGGGATGATAGATCATAACGGTGTATGCTAATTGAATCAGTTTAATCAACTGATGCAACACTTGACTGATTTAGCAGTCAATAATGGTGCCTGATTTATGATTAATCTGTGGGATCAGACAATGGTCAATCTGGTTCTTGGGTTACCAGATCAAGATTCTAGATTCAAGATTTAAGAATCAAGATATGAACATTCTAAACTTTAAAGCTGTTTTCATTAAATCACTTAACTTTTAAAATCTTTATAGATCTAACCCTCAATACAATTGATCAGTGTTTAAATATTTAATTTGCTGTTATGTTGTATTCAGGATCCTACAGATTTGGTAATGTTTTTCTTTTTTTGTTTTCAGGTTGATTAACTCTTGTTTTTTAAGCCACTTGGTGAGTTGGTGGGGAGTTTCTTTATAGTTTTGAGTTTGCTGCTCATTGTCAGAAGAAAAGTTATTAAATTTTGTGGATTTAATCGTGTGATGCATAATACTTGAATGAAGTTATCAAAGGCGTGGCGTTTAGGGCATTTAGGCATGAAAGACATGCAACAGATGCTTCATCCACACCGCCATCGTGGACAATTAAAAAAGCCAACTTGGATTATTGTGTTGGTTTCACTGGTTTGCATGTTTTTAGTTGTTGCTTATGTTTATCCACCTCAAACTTCTAGTGCGTGTTATATCTTCTCGGCTTCTGGTTGCCAAACATTGTCTAGCTGGCTTCCACCTTCCATTAGAGAATTAAGTGATGACGAGATTGCTTCTCGTGTGGTAATTAGTAACATTTTAAACACGCCTCCAGTGGAGTGCAAAAATCCCAAGATAGCTTTCATGTTTTTGTCGGTTGGATCGTTACCTTTCGAGAAGTTGTGGGACAAATTTTTTCAGGTATATTACATGTTTGAATTTGTATCCTTCATATTGTAGGTTTAGGTGTTTAAGATTTGGTTATTATTCATAGATGTCAGTTATTGATGATTGGTTTTTGTATATAGGGTCATGAAGGTCGATTTTCAATCTATATTCATGCATCCAAAGACAAACCCGTCCATAGTAGCAGTTATTTTGTCAATCGGGAAATTCGAAGTGGCAAGGTTTGTTTTTTTATATAAATGGTTATACATTTTCTTTCATCTATGCATATTTTAACTGCTTGCAATGCCATTTGTTGGTTCGTTCTTTTATAATCTAAAGTGTAATACTTTTTAGATGTGTGTTCTGAAAGTGATTATCTGATATTGTATAATTGAATGATTAGAATCTCGGATATAATAAAGCAAACTGTATAATATGATGCTAGGATGTGCTTCTTCTATTTTAAGCTTGAGTATAAATTTTGGCTATTTATGTAATATTTGGTAGAATTGCCAAGAAATATGTTTTATTTTAAGAAAATGTACAGACTTTTTGTAAACTGGGAGTATAAAGTTTGCTAATTAGGTTAAGGAATCGTATCTAGGTAATTTTTTCAACCCTTGCATAATCAGTTACACTGCAGCTGATTCCTAAAGCTTATTTGACCTTTAAGTAATCAAATCGTTAGAACCTGTTATCCCAACACTTAAAAACTAATTATCTTGACCTTAAGTCGCTATAACTAGTTAAGGCAGCAGTTATGAAATGCCAATCCAAACATCCACTAATTTGCTTTGTGTCTATCTTTTTTTCTTTTCTGTTTTGAACATATTTTGGGTTTAAAACAATTAATCCACTGTGATTTGAGATCTTAAATTAAATTTATGAATTTGTTGGACAGGTAGAGTGGGGTACAATTTCTATGGTTGAAGCAGAGAAACGCCTTTTGGCCAATGCACTCAAAGACCCTGATAATCAGCACTTTGTATTACTGTCTGACAGGTTACAATCTCTCTAATATTAAAAATTACTTTATATTTATCTCTCTTAAATCCTGTTATTAAAATTTATTTTCTTTATGATATTTCAGCTGTGTACCCTTGCGTGATTTTGACTACGTGTATAACTATCTTATGTACACAAACATAAGCTTCATTGACAGGTATGCATAACAGCATAAGTCTCTTACATCAAACATGTTTTCTTATCAACTTCAAATACATCGTCTTTAAATCTATGCAGGAATAATAAAGAAAAATAATTCTTGCGCTGAATTTTCAATGACATTATTTGTGTTCTTTCTAGCTTCTCGGATCCTGGCCCACATGGAAGTGGCAGGTACTCGCAGCATATGTTACCTGAAGTTGAAAAGAAATATTTCAGAAAAGGTGCTCAGGTATAGCTATAAATTTTTATACATATTTCTAGATCCATAATTACATAAAAAAACTTTTCTTGTTAATCAAACTTTATTATTATTATTTTTAAAAATTCCAATCAAGTGTTTTGATTTTGAGTTTTTTGTGCAGTGGTTCACAATGAAACGCCAACATGCACTTGTAGTTATGGCTGATGGTCTCTATTATTCAAAGTTCCGAGATTATTGCAAGGTAAGAGCACAGTTAATTTATGTTGCTTTTATTCTCGTTATCTCTTTATCTTTATATTTACTTTAATATTACAGCCTGGTATGGATGGAGTAAATTGCTATGCTGATGAACACTACTTGCCAACCTTCTTCCACGTGAGTGCATCTTCGAGTTTCATTCCCTTAACAGTTTTCACACCTCAAATTTTAGTTTCTAAAGCGGTTTTTAAATATTTTTATTCTTTAAATGTTTAGATGCATGATCCTAATGGGATAGCGAATTGGTCTGTTACGCACGTTGATTGGTCAGAAAGAAAATGGCATCCCAAATCTTATGAGAAGAAAGATATTACGGAAGAGCTTCTCAAAAATATTACGGTATCATAGACTCTTTCTACAAATAATATAAGGTTAATATAATGGAAAACCAATATACTTTCCCAATTTTCATGATAAAGTTCCTCAATAATTTTGGTATGCTAAAGTCTCTCAACTTGTAAAAAATACACATGAAGATCACTAAGCTAATTTTTATATATGAAAGTCCTTAAACTTGTCTAAAATGCGCGTAAATATGATTTTTCTAATAATGACTTGCTAACTCGTCAAATATTATAAAGTGACATTCAATATTTTTGCAAAAAAAAATTAAATATTATACCATTTTATTCTAAACAGGTTTAGGGACTTTAATAGTTTAATGTACAAAGCTTATTAATGACTTTTTCATGTATTTTTTACGAATAGAGTTACATTACCTACATTAGGTTGAGATCCTTATTCTTATAAAATTAGAAAATATATTGGCTTTTTTATAGTATTAACTATACAATATACATATACATTGTCACATAATAAATTCGACTCATTTTAATATCTTTATCCTTGCAGTCCATCACTGAAAGTGTTCATGTTACAAGTGAAGAAAATGTATGCACATTTGTCCCATTTTCTGGCGATTTTATGATCATAAATCTAAAACATCTCTGATTTATGCAGGTAGAAACCACGATCATACCATGCATGTGGAACGGGATGAACCGGCCCTGTTACTTATTTGCAAGAAAGTTCTTACCAGAGACTCTAGACAGCATGATAGACCTTTTCTCAAACTATACAGCCCAAACATGATATTCTTACATTTGATTCTTTGGTTCGGTCAAACCCCGTTTGGTCAAACCCGCATTCACATTGTTGTAAAGTTTTATCTTACGAGAGATGGTTAGGTTCAGACACTTGCTGGCGCTAAACTTTGCTGATTTCTGAGTTTTACAAGTACATTTGGGAAATATTTGAGTTAATACTTAATAGTGAACATTTTGGGAAAGATTTGAGTTGATAGTGAAGAAGTTATGTTATTAGTTCCTTTTTGGTTCAGAAGTTAACTTCAGTTTTATATTTTATACCCTTCATTTTTGGATTTGTGTCATTTCTGGGATCAACTTTGGTGATTCTACTTTTGTACTATTTTGTATATCTTGCATTGATGATTAATGTTCATAGGTATCTTTTCTGTTTTATTTTCTTCCTAGGTTTCTCAGAATTTTTATAGTATAATGTATGACTAGAAAAACATGATAAGTTATTCGAACTTGAAGTGTTAATGTCATAAAAGAAACATATTTTCTCATGTTATACGATAAAAGTCTTTCAGCCAAATTTTAATGTATTAAAGTTCTTGAACTTGTTTAAAGAATATGTTTTGTGATATCTACATTAAGTGTGGCTCACTAGCAAACAATTAGCTATGTGGAGAGGAGGCTAGATAAGTACTTTTTGTTAGCTGTGGATGTCATGTGTTTTGGATAGGACGGATGTCTTCTAAATCTTTAGTATAGATTTAAATCCTATTGAACACAATTTTTTTTGATGGTGGGAAACACAACCTAATAAGCTCTAAATGCTCTGATTATGAACTCATAATATCTTACATAATCAAAAACCCACTCTCGCCAACATTTTTGAACGTCATTGACCAACCTCATCAGATCTTGACTCGGTTAAGAGATAAGAAGTCAGTTTAAAAAAAATAAAATCACAAAATCATGTATATTTTAACAAGTTCAAGAAATTTAATATATTAAAAGTGAGTAGGAGATTGTTTCTTTTAAAATAAATAATTATACTGGTTTTATGAAATCCCTTAAACTTATAAATAGCATTAATATATATAATGATACCTTTTAAGGAGAGGTGTAATGCAACATCTTATTTCTTTTTAGAAGGTCAGTTTTTAATCTTACTTTTAACTGATTTATTACGATAACCTTTTGAAGATGTACATACTCATGTTGGTTAACAGAGTATTATCTACAAATCACATTAGAGATGTTAATCTCATTTTTAACAAAGTTAACAATAAGGAATTGAAAATAAATGCGTGTAACTTGGAGGAAAATTAGTGGATAATAGATCAAACACTAATATAAATTCAATCAATAAAATATAAAATCATGATAGTTAAAATGAAGCCACTAAAAAACAGAATTTGTTCATCTATCGAAAACCCTATGATAAATATTAAGGTGGGCCATGTAGTGTGTTAGTGACTTGATTTTGTTTAAAAAAGTCACATTAGATCATAACAAGTCATTTTGATACTAAAAAATATAACAAGTCATTTTGATACTAAAAAGTATGTGATGATATCTAGTACACTAATGGGCCTTAAAGTATGTTATTGAGTTAGGTTCGGCCTCAGATTATGTGATAACAAGTCATTTTAATGGTAAAAACATGTTATGATGATTAGTACACAATAGGCCTCAATAAGCCTTGTAATGTGGTTGTGAGTTGATTTTGATTACATAGAGCTACATTAGGTCACGATAAGTCAATTTGGTATCAAATACATTCACGAGGACTAGTATGCTATTGAGTAATCCTTTTTTAACTTCTTGTGCATCGTCAACTTCCAAATGCATACATCTTAAAGCTTGCAAGATATCATGCGAACCCATTTCACATGATATGAGCACATAGGTAGAAGTCTGCACCATCGCACACGAGATTGCCACTTACGCATATGAGGGTTTGAAGACCATCTTTGGGATAGTGACCTATGCTCCGAGTCTAGGAACACCAAGATGTTAACATTTTTGGACATGTTAGAAATTGTTCCTAACTGTGGTTCATATGTGGAAGTTTGGGAGGAGGAATGGTGAAAAAAAATGTTTAAAGATATGTTTATATTATTTAGTATGTTTTGATTTTGTTTTATTTAAGGTATCAATTGTTTTGTTTTAATTGTGAATAAGTTGTCATTTTAGTTGTGTTTGAGCTGTAATTAATTTAAATTTTTTAATAATTAAGGTTAAGAATAGTATATAAGAAGTTCATTATATACAACTTAAAGTGTGATTTTTATTTTTCATATTAATAAAAGAAATATGTTAGCTCCCACAAGTTACTATGTATTATCTTTGATTTTTTATCGTACAATATTTAAATATGACACATCTAGTTCCGAACACCCACCACTATTTTTGTTGGTATCAACAATAGACCGTCGGTGAAACTAATATTCATTAGCAGTGAAGTTATATTAAATAATTGTTGGTTATTAATATAAATATTGTGAACATTAGTTAATGGTAATTAGATGTTTGTATTAGTTTCATTTTCTAAAAAATAAAATGATGAATATATTTTTTTTGAAATGTCAAAGGGAAACCTTACCATTGCAACTGCGGGTCTTAGATTGACTTATTTGTTGTTTTTAATGTTTTACGTTTCACGTGCGTGGTTCAATGTTTTTACATCTATTTTTGTTTGGTTTTCTTTTTTTCTCTTTATTTCTTTTTAATACGAGATTTTTCGATGTTGTTGGTTGCTAATGGAGATGTGACATTAGTATTATTTGATACGGTTTTACGCCCCCGCCGCAACGCGGTGGGCTTACTACTAGTTAGTTATAAAGATAAAGGTGCTTATCATTAATTTACTCTTTTAGAAAAGTTAAAGAAATACATAATAGAGTAAATAACATAAAAGGACTTTTATCTATATAACTAATTTCACTTATTAATCTTTATCTTTACTAATTACACTAAACAACCTTTATGTATATGATTTGTTTCATCTTTAAAGCTTTAGCATAACGGTCGTTAGTTTGCATCGTTAAATTAAGTCACGTGGTTATCATATAGGGGTAAATGTGCAAGAAAACATACAGATGGCATAATCCAAAAAATCAATGTATTATGAAAATATGATCGGTAAAATGTTTATTATGGTCATCTGTCGATCAAACAGAATAGTCTTGTGAAGTCTTTAACCCTATCCAACATACAATATGCAAAACCGATTACATAACCACATCTCAAATGACCCAAGGATAAAACATACCAGAGAAGCAATAATATATGATAGAGGCACACATGAGCACGAACAACAAAGTTGGTTAGACCATCACCATCGCAGCCTTAAATGGCTTGAGGATGACCACCAGCCCCACCTCAACCATGATGGGAGGTAGAACGATAACTTGAGCAAAAACCATCCCAACCTCCATAAAACACCATTAGATTTGAAAACTCTAAATGAAATCAGAGAAAAATAACGGTCTAACCAACATAATTACTGTTGGAATTTTGGACATAAAATAATTATATTTATATATTTGTTATATAAATAGTTATTCTTTTATTGGTTTAAGTTCTCGTTTTTGCAACGAACTATACCGTGTCCAAACTGAAGCTAAGATGAATTGATATCGATGCTCGAAGTTGAGTGTACGGAATGAAGAAAATAAAACTTGGGTGACTATAGTAGGAAATTGTTGTAATTTATTTAATACTAATAAAGACATATATTGATTTAAATGAATGTTTTATGTTGATCAAGTGTTTTAATAAATATTATGAATATTTATTATGAATCATAATTTTTATTAAAATTGGTATTAAACATGTCATGAATAAAATGAGAGTTTTAATTTGATCTCATAAAACATTTCATAAATCAAATGGGAGTTTTGATTTTAAATCATAAAGCTCGCATTAATATGAACTTATTAGCATGAGTATATAAACAAACTCATGATGATGAAAAGAGAGAAGAAGAAATTTAATTTCTTGAGTGTCAACAAGTTTTATAGAAATTTAGAGAGGAGTACTCTCTAAATTGTTCATCCTACGTCATCATCTTTAATCTTGTTCCATATAACTTCATAACACATATACTTTACCCGGTGATCTCTTGGGCCGAGGCACTCTCCGGTAGTACATACTGCTTTGGCTGTTGTACCCTGGGAAGCAGACGCGTTGTCTTGAGTAGAGACGCGAAATCTGTTTTAAGGGACCCGTGTCTAACACGATCCTCAGCCACAACCGTTAATCTCTTGTTTGTTAATTGTTGATGTCAAGGAGTATAGTTGAAGATTCGAACGTGATGAAGACTTGTGTCAAGAATGTTATATGAAGACTGTTGGAGTATATACTAAAGACGGATGTTCGAATCAAGTTTGGTATATAAATATTGTTTATATTTATTTTTCTATTCGTTTTGTAAACGGTATTGTACTATAATATTTCCCATGACTAACGAGAGTATCGTTAAAATTACTATCTTTTAATATAAAAGTGAACCTATTTCCTACAATCTTAAAACATATTTCGTGATGGAATTTTTAAAACCTTATTACTATGGTTTTTAGGTTCACGAAATGTTAAATAAAATATTATTTAAGATTTTGGTTAAAATCAAATAATTTCGTTTTGGGAAATAACGTAGTACAACGTCGTGTTTGGATTTTAATAAAGATTGGAGTACAATCTAATATCCAAAATACCTTGTTACCAAACGAATACTTTGATTCTATCCTGTGCTAAAACATTTTTGTAAATGTTTTAATAAAGATTGGAGTACAATCTAATATCCAAAATACCGTGTTACCAAACGAATACTTTGATTCTATCCTGTGCTAAAATATTTTTGTAAATGTTTTACAATCTAATATGCGTGTTAGAGATGGTTTAAGTTTCTTAAAGTCATTAGAAAATTATGGGTTTATAGTTTTAAACTATTTATTACTACAATGATTTAAGCAAAACCAACTTTTGTTTTAGAAAGAAATTAAAACTAATGTTATGCAATAAATAAGAGAAATAGTAAATTTTATATGAGCCGAGAAGCTTACAAACGATTTATAATCGTTTACAGCTAACGAGCGTGTTAGAAGCGGGTTCATTGTATATGAACCAATAAGCTTAAAAACAATCTTTTATGGTTGTTATTTCTAACAAGCGTGTTAGAACCGGTTTATATTTTATATATCGAAAAGCTTTAAAATGATTTATGTAATCATTTATTTCTAGCGAGTAAGCTAGAACTGGATTTATTTTATATAAATCGGAAAGCTTTTAAAGCGATCTTTGTTTTCGTTTATTTCTAACGTGCGGGTTAGAAGTGGTTATTTTAACCGGTAAACTTAAAAGGTTATTTGTGTTCATTTATTCTCTAACGAGCGTGTTAGAAAACGGTTTATTTAATAAGAACCGTAATATTTAAAATGATTGTTGTAATCATTTGTCAAAAACGGTTTATGTGTATAAACCAAAGTGTGTTTAAAAACGTTTTTATAATCATTTATTCTCTAATGAATGTGCTAGAAACAGCTTATTTTATAAACAGAAAAGTGTTAAAAAAATTGTTTGCAATTGTTTGTCATCTAACGAGCGTGTTAGATAGTAATCTATATTATAAAACCATTTTTGGAGTTTATGGATTTGACTATTGTGAACAAGACGTAAAATAAATACGATATATTTTTAAAATAGTTGCAAAGCTATAAAATGTTTTGAATGAATTAAAACATGTGTTTTGCAATCTAAAATGGTTAACTACTTATGGGAGAAGAAGCACGTCTCGAACCACATAATAGTCGAGGTTGTTGTGAATAGAAATAATTATTCAAATACAACTATTTATGAATAAGATAATGTATACAAAACGTTATTGTTTTTTTGGTCGGTTTGACTATTTAAATTTTGAGTTTCAAGATGAAATGAGAAACTTGATCGTATGAGTGCATGAAATACATTTGAGGGAGTACCTCAATACATGCAATAAAATCGATATCATTGCTAATGATGAAAGTGTTATAGA
The DNA here is from genome assembly GCA_024085815.1 of Flaveria linearis. NCBI lineage: Eukaryota > Viridiplantae > Streptophyta > Magnoliopsida > Asterales > Asteraceae > Flaveria > Flaveria linearis. The sequence goes on along the minus strand of CM044001.1, from coordinate 95,368,135 downwards.
TAATAACACTTTGAGATTTGATGTTTATATGTAATTTTTATCCGTTTAAATTATTAATTAAAAAGTGTTTTACACTTTACGTTTTAGTTTCGATTGTAATATTATTTATGTTCAATATCTTAAGATAACACATGGAATATTTACAACGAAATAAATCAATTTCTATTAAAACGTTCAAAATGATTTTGTGGGAAATAATCTTAAACGTCAATTATATAACGTTTAGAAAATATATAACTTTAAACGGATAGTGCAATAAGAGATTTGCATAGGAAATAACTTGAAAGTTGTTGAATTGTTGAAGTGTCAAAGCTCAGACATCAAATGTCATTAGATGGAAAATATGATAAGTGTATTGAGATGAAATACACAAGTATGAGATATACCGATAAACTGCATTTGAAATTATCATAAAAATTCACAAGTGTGGATAAATCTACATATGAAAGCAATATATGTTATCTTTAATGAATTTTGCTAAATTCATTTTGAAAGATCTAAATGGAGATTCGTCTACCATCTTAATGTTGTTAGAGCTATGTGGAGGATTTTTCTTTCGTTTGGGAAAGTATCCTAGTTATACATAGCTTAAAGGGAACAACAAGACATGTTTGTCAATAACTCCAGACAAACTTTATGATGTAGACGAGTTTCATTTATCTTGCTAATGACAAATGTGTTCAGCAAAGTGAATTGAATCAAGACTTATTACTAAGTCTTTATAAGTCAAAGGGAAGATAGTGCCCTTTGCACTCCGCACACTCGCATTTATGCTTGAAAGTTGGCTGAGTAGTTTCGAAAGATGCTACCAAGATCTTGGTCTTATCTCAACGCCAACTACCAGAGTGTGTGTACGCTAGATTGGTACAAAGCTTGCCTTTGAGTTGCTACCAACCTATTGTGGTAATGGCGAGGTCCGACTTTTGCCACCAACTGGCTACTGCTGAGTTGGTGCTGAGGTGGCTACCGGGTCTAACGTCATGTCTGGTGACTTGCCTCTAGATTAGAGGAATAAAAGAAAACGAGTTATGTTCCTAAACCGAATGATTAATAAGTTTCATGATTTGTCTAAAATAAGATATGGATATGGACAAGGAATAATGTGTTATTCCTTAAAGCTGTGAGGGATCAGAATGATGCATCTTCTATTCACATGCTAGAGTACTGTAGTCTAAAGCATGCTAGACTAGTACTTATCAAATATGATGCTCTAAGGAGGTCAATTATGTATAGGTTGAAAGAGGGTATCATTTGGTTCAAGGAGGTTGATATAACCTATGGAAAACTTAACTAACTAGATAATGTTATCTAGTTTACAAAGTCTAATGAGAAGGACTCAGTTTTTAGGTTTGCCTGATAGCAAACCTCACTTTGAAATCAAATTGCAAGAAATGTGGGGGAGAGACCGTTTTAGAAAACAATCCTTTAGGATATGTAGAAATGGTTTTGTGAGAAGTTTTCTCAAACATATTTAGAAAGGGAGAACCTTTCATTACCCCATGTGGATGTTATCTAATAACACTTAAATGTGGGGGTGTCTTGCATTTGAAAATAAAATGTTAGCAATATGGATTTTGGCAATCTAAAGATATTGCAAACTCATAATCAAGTGTAGTACACAAGGATAATGAGGAGTCTATGATAGACTCGGATTCTAATTGGATAAATTTAGAATCTTGATAGATGTCTTCTACCAAAGGCATAAAGGAGATGTGTTTGTTTTGAAATAAGAATTGTATTCTTCATATACAGTTAAAAGTTTCAAAATTGCCATTATTAACTTACAAGTTAAGAACACATCATGAAAACTTATCTCGATTGAAGTTATATATATCGACTGACAAAGTGATAGATAATAATTTTGGATCCAACAACCCGCGGGTTGAAACGAGACAAGATAGAGAGTAATTGGACTAAAGCCCGTCGGAAAGGGGAATATGAGGGAAACCTAACCTAGCTTACTAGAGATCCTAAGATCTAGGTTCAATAGGACAACTTAATCATATAACCAACGGAGTCACTATAGGGGAGTATCCTAAAACTAAAAGGGAGTGACGAACTTCCTAGTCCATTCACTCTGGGGGAGTACCCCGAACCAGTGACCAAGGGAAGGTTAAGCATATTCAGGTTAAATGATTGTGGGAATCAATATAACCATAATGCTTTTAATGATTCATGGAATCACCTATGTTAGAGAGAAGTGGGGTCGCTTCGAATGGATTTGTGGGGTGGCGCAAATCCTAGAGCTCTCGCAGAACCAGGATAGTGATCCATGACCATAACGGACACAACAATGAGGGGATGTGCCCGACTAGGGAGAGTCTTGTGTGAATGTACATTGTCGTCTACACAAATGTGGTCTTTTCAAAGACATCGCGTCTACACACCACCAGGAGGCTAAGTATGCTTCATAAATGAAGGTTCAATGGGAACACCTACCTATCCTGCAAGACTCAACTGTCGAGTTTTCATTGGGAATTTTGTGTGTTTTGATCGATCTCCATTCATGTGGGGGATTGTTGGAATTTTGGACATAAAATAATTATATTTATATATTTGTTATATAAATAGTTATTCTTTTATTGGTTTAAGTTCTCGTTTTTGCAACGAACTATACCGTGTCCAAACTGAAGCTAAGATGAATTGATATCGATGCTCGAAGTTGAGTGTACGGAATGAAGAAAATAAAACTTGGGTGACTATAGTAGGAAATTGTTGTAATTTATTTAATACTAATAAAGACATATATTGATTTAAATGAATGTTTTATGTTGATCAAGTGTTTTAATAAATATTATGAATATTTATTATGAATCATAATTTTTATTAAAATTGATATTAAACATGTCATGAATAAAATGAGAGTTTTAATTTGATCTCATAAAACATTTCATAAATCAAATGAGAGTTTTGATTTTAAATCATAAAGCTCGCATTAATATGAACTTATTAGCATGAGTATATATAAACAAACTCATGATGATGAAAAGAGAGAAGAAGAAATTTAATTTCTTGAGTGTCAACAAGTTTTATAGAAATTTAGAGAGGAGTACTCTCTAAATTGTTCATCCTACGTCATCATCTTTAATCTTGTTCCATATAACTTCATAACACATATACTTTACCCGGTGATCTCTTGGGCCGAGGCACTCTCCGGCAGTACATACTGCTTTGGCTGTTGTACCCTGGAAGCAGACGCGTTGTCTTGAGTAGAGACGCGAAATCTGTTTTAAGGGACCCGTGTCTAACACGATCCTCAGCCACAACCGTTAATCTCTTGTTTGTTAATTGTTGATGTCAAGGAGTATAGTTGAAGATTCGAACGTGATGAAGACTTGTGTCAAGAATGTTATATGAAGACTGTTGGAGTATATACTAAAGACGGATGTTCGAATCAAGTTTGGTATATAAATATTGTTTATATTTATTTTTCTATTCGTTTTGTAAACGGTATTGTACTATAATATTTCCCATGACTAACGAGAGTATCGTTAAAATTACTATCTTTTAATATAAAAGTGAACCTATTTCCTACAATTACCACCCCTAACATCAAGTAACACAGGGAAGCATCACATGTTCATTTTATTGCTTTTTCAATATTATGTAATATAATGTGACAATTATATTAAAAATTACACCTAGAGATCTTTTTAATATTTTACAATGGGCTTTCCTAGAACCCACTTCAAGCTTCTTTTCACGCCGGGACAAAGTAAATAATTAGATATATTGATTAAGACGTTGAATCATCCTAATCCAACTCAACAATTCGAATGAGCATAAAAAACTAAATAGCATTAACTGTAGTTAAAATAATCTAATCAATTAAAAGAATGGTGATTCTACTATGGTTTTTATGTAGTATATGTAGTTTTTGTTAGATATTTTAATGTAATTGGATTGAATAATGACTAATGTGATCATAATACCCATAAAACATTTTAGTAGGTGTGGAGTGCACACTTTTTTGAGTTTATTATGATCTTCGATTCGATATTGAAAACCTTTTTAAGGGCGAAGCCCCTAAGCAATGGGGGTTTCAAGAGGGCAATGCCCCCTTGGCGGGGGTCTGATTGAACTTGAGTTTTATCCGATTGAACATTTTGGTGTGAACCTAAATAGTTTCAATCTGAAAACGAACTTGCGACTCTCAAGTTTTTCAAATTATTGATCATTTTATTACAATTCCTCTACAGTTTTATGATTTTATTATTATTATATGTTTATAAATGGCTGAAATAATTCAATCAAAATCTATTATCTTTCTAAATAATATGTATAATATACACCCCCCCTTGGAAGTCAGTTATAAATTTTTTTTAATTAAAGATATATGACTCTCTCTTTTTCTATCACTTTATATATGTTATTTTTTAATTTTCATTTAAAATTAATTGAATTTATTAACTGAAATGAGCTTCAAGTGACTTATATACACAAGTTACATAACCATAAGTTAACTGAATCTTATTTCTGATAATAGAAATAACTGAACCATTTAAAATCAAGACAATCAGTTATGGTTAATCTAAAAAACAAAACACTTGTTGTAGGTTTTGTTTTATCATATAAACAAACGAGACCAACCCTTGTTATAAAAGTGTATGAATTAGAGAAAATTCAATTAATTCTACTATTGAAGTGGTGTTTCCAATGACAGTTGAATAAGTAATGCATAAGAACCTAACTTTAGGAGGGGTTTAGGGGAACAACAACTAGAATTGAAAGTTAACACTTCGTAGACTTAGGACCAAAAAGAGGCTCGAGGCAAGGCTCATGTCTAATTAGCTTAATTTTTAACAACCAACCCATACATTCTTTAATTCTAGTTCTAAATCTACATATTTGTTCACAATTAGATTAAACCCTTTGCCCCTTGGGAAGGAAAACCCTTTTGTACACACCAAGATGATTACATTTGATACGTCTAATTAGCTAGGTGATGAGGTTACATTTACCAATATGATGATTAGTAGATGGTCTAAGAGGACGATTAGCCACACCAGGACGTAGTCATGACCTTACGAGGGATGGCAACGGGGATTTTTTCTCAAAGACAGAACATTTTAATTCCTAATTTCTTAAGAAAACATGTACTAGAAACAATGATGAATGATGTATCCAAATATAACCTACCAAACGATGTGTTTGGATGCAAAATACATCTCTTACCATCATCACCGTCACCATCCCTATAACAATTTATTGTACTCTAATTTGTTTTTTAAACTTTTGATATATTTAACCCCAATATTAGTACTCATAAAGTTTTCTTTTCGGTTCACACCTTCAAAAAGTGTAATACAATAATACATATACATGATTGAACCTTTGGCTAATAGTCAATTGCATCTTGTGAAAATGAAAGATTTTCGCATGGAAATATAATAATTAAACTTTGAAGTAGATATTTTTTCGGTTTTGCTTCAAGCGCTTAATTGGATCACCGACGAGCCATTAGTTTAGACAAATTTTTTTGTCGAAGTCGACAAAATTATTCAGAATTAATAATTGTATATTTAAAGTATTTATTAGTTTACAAACGTACAGTTATTAATATTGTAACAACTTATCATCATTACTAATATAACTTATTTTGTGCTAAATACTTGATACAAAATACTTTTGTTAAATAAGTATGATAAAAAAATGTTTACCTCTAAAACGAATGGTGTTCATTTTTAAGTAAGCATTGTTGGGTTGACATGTTAAAGTTGGTTATCTTTTTATTTGTATTAAATACATTAACCTCCAATTGTACGCATACAAAGTCGCATCTATCGATTGAAATGACTGTTGGGTTGTAATAAAATTATAAAGGTTTTAAACAAGTAGTAAAGGGGTAGATGGGTTGAGCATTTGAATTATATAATTTCAAAAGTTTTGCAAATTTAACTTTAAATATATAGACCTGTAATTTTAATAGAACTAAAACACGATCTATTTGTTAAATAAGTAAAAAAACTAACTCAAAACATGAATTCTCTGATGAGTTACACCGACCAGCCCTTAACGTGTTACAAACCGTCACGTCTACTCTTTTATCTCTCCTAAGTTGGGTAAAATCTTATCACTTTAGTAGGATGATGATATGTAACGTCACTATTAAACTTTGAATCATGATTTGTCTCCTTATACCATACTTCGGCCAAACATATATATATATATATATATATATATATATATATAGAGGGAGGTTCCCCTAAAAAATAATGTTTGCCTAAGTATGCTAAGAATTAATCTTAGCCTTCTAATTATCTAATTAAGGGCTAAGATTAAAGTGTAGAAAAATAAGTAATCAAGGGTAATTTGGGTATTTTATTACATTACCCATAATTGTTGACTTTTTAAAATTTCCCCCCTATTTTTTAAATGCTAATAACTTTTTCATACGACATTATTTTTTTAAATAAATTACACCATAAAATCAAGCATTTTTTTCTCTTTAATTTGAGTATAGTATTACTATAGTTTTTTTAAAAAAAAAATCAAATTATGTGACGTTGTGCTACATTTTTAACGTTTTTGTGCTGCATTTCATAAAACAGCACAAGGCTGTGCTGTATTTCATAAAACAGCACAAGGCTGTGCTGTATTTCATAAAACAGCACAAGGCTGTGTTGTATTTCATAAAACAGCACAAGGCTGTGCTGTATTTCATAAAACAGCACAAGGCTGTGCTGTATTTCATAAAACAGCACAAGGCTGTGATGTATTTCATAAAACAGCACAAGGCTGTGATGTATTTCATAAAACAGCACAAGGCTGTGCTGTATTTCATAAAACAGCACAAGGCTGTGCTGTATTTCATAAAACAGCACAAGGCTGTGCTGTATTGCATAAAACAGCACAAGGCTGTGCTGTATTGCATAAAACAGCACAAGGCTGTGCTGTATTGCATAAAACAGCACAAGGCTGTGCTGTATTTCATAAAACAGCACAAGGCTGTGCTGTATTTCATAAAACAGCACAAGTCTGTGCTGTATTTCATAAAACAGCACAAAACGCACGAATCATCTCAGAAAAGTGAGGTGAGAGTCCAGAGTTGTTTTTCACTGAATACAGCACAATACAGCACAAAACAAGAAGTGATTCCAATCGAAATGAATACAGCACAATCAGCACAAAACAAAAAGTGAATACAGCACAATACAGCACAATACAGAAAAGTGCTGTATTTCATCTTCTTAGCTGTAATATCCACACATATCAATTTTAAAAGAAGATACAAAAGTCAAAATCGGTACCTTTACACATCGAACAGCAAGCTATATGTACGAACAGCTAGAGATAGAAAGTGAACACACTCGTCTTTGTCGCTGCAACTAAACACAATCAACGGATCCACAATTTGAATAACAACCATAGAAATTCGACTTCCGTGAAACTCAACCTTATCGATCACAAAAGTAACATCGAAATCAAAATCAAAACCAAAATCGGAATACGTCGAACGACGGATAACAGATCAGAAAAATGGGAGACTTACCGAGTGTTCGACGGCGTGATCCGCGAGTAGTTGAGATTCGGAGGACTGCAGAACGGAGATCGGAATGGCGAAGGGAAGCGAGGCGTGAGGATTCGTCTGAAGATAGAGGTCCGACGAAGGGTTTTGCATTTGCAGAGAGAGAAGACGCCATTTGGTTTGATCCTGACCGAAAAGCCTGTGGTGTGAAGTGTGAAGGTAGGTTTAAACGTGAAGGATTATATGTACGAACAGCTAGAGATAGAAAGTGAACACACTCGTCTTTGTCGCTGCAACTAGAGGAAGGGCTTTCTTCAGGATAGGTATTGTAAAGGGTTCAAGAAACAGGGGAAAGGGTGTTCGATGAAATGCGTGAATGAGAAGAAGTTGAAGGGTGTGGAACAAAAGCTTCAGGTGAAAGAGATGGATAAGTTTGTGCTGCATTTTGATTAAATACAAAAGGGACTAATGAGTGTGTTTTAGGACCATAATGCCCCTTTAACCCTAATTTGAAGAGTGCCACATGTAATCCCCTTATTCCTTCTTAGGCAACTTAGGCAACTAATTATTCTTAGTTGAACCTCTACCTATATATATATATATATATATATATATATATATATATATATATATATATATATATATATATATATATATAGGGTTAGGTTCAAATGAGAACCCACCCTTTTTGTAAGAACCCTTTAACTCACTATCAACCATTGATTAAAATTTAAATGGTCAAGATCTTTTTCTTTCTTTTTTATTCAATAAGGGTAAAATAGTCTATTAACTCACACCTATTACCTCCTATTTTTTTTTTTCTTTTTTATTTAACGTGTTTTCCCCTTTGTTTTTAAAACTTTTATAACTTTTTTATACATTATTATTTTTTTATATAGATTGCACCATTAAATTCATTATATTTTTCTCTTTAATTCTCATATAATCTTGAAAATTGTATTTTTTTTCCCTGAATTAGTAAAATTACACCGATGACCTACACTATTGTTAAATCACTATAACTAACAGTAACACCGTGATTACAACAATCTAACAACTACACGATATTACACCATGTAACTACACTAATGTAACAACACTTCAACAACATAATTACACAAATAGTAAAATAATAAAATACATTGTAACAAAAAACATCACTGTAATTACACTATCGCAACATAATTAAACAAAAAATAGAAAAGTACACCATTGTAGTTACACTACTGATCAAAATTGCACCATTAACGTTTTTTACATGTAAACTAGACGACATTACATCATGTCCTAATGATTTAGCACTATATCTGGAACAAACAACCAAAATATTAACCAATGTAAATCAAAAAAAGTATTATTCGTACACAGTTACATCAAGTTACACTGTTATACTACTGTAACTTATAGCAAAAATGTCACGAAAACTAGTCTTTAAACCAACGTAAACTATTGTAAACTAATATAAACTACTATAAATCAATGTGTAAACTAATATAAAAAAGAGTAAAGCAAACAACAATAAACTATGTAACTACATCAAAGTTATTTTAACAACCTAACAACCAAACTACATTAAACCATGAAACTATACCATCATAAAAAAACTTATACATTGTAATTAAACCAAATTAATAAAACTACAAATTGTAATAAAAATAATCAATGTAAATGCACTATTGTAACGAAATTAAATCAAAAAGAGGCTACATTGTTCAAACCATATTTATAACCATTATTAATACCCTAACAAGCTACGTTTTCCATCTTTCCTTCAAAATCCAACAATGCACGATATATGTCAATCCGAGGGATCCATTTAGAATCGGTTGGAGTTTTGGAATCAACGAGCAACTGAGGCTGCTTGCACCTGTTAGAATGTTTTAAATGAATAGTTTTCGAACAAAAATCATCAGATGGTGTCACAGATCTAATGCAGGATGGCACATGAACTATGTTAAAGTTGTCATACCTTCAAATGTTTTGAATCGGAAGTGAAGTCTGACTGGTCAATTAAGTTCACCATCAATACAGGTTGGTGTCTATCAAACTAAAAACATTTGAAGATGGCCGACAAAAAGAAGAAAGCTAAGAACACCATTAATGTAGGTTGAAGCTTTCTCTCTCTAGATTATCTTCAATTCGGGTGTTGTTCTAGTTGATAGGGATGAATAAGAAAGATAAGAACACCATTGATGCAGGTTAAAGCTTTCTCTCCCTAGTTTCTCTCTCTAGAATATCTCCAACTCGGGGTGTTGTTCTCGTTGAATGGGGAGGTGACGGTGGACGATGTGTGGTGAGAAGAATGTAGCGGTGGAAACGAGTGGTTCAAACATGAATGATCCAAACTGAAATGTGTGTTGAAGATGATTTGCAATATGAAGAATGATGAGATTTCTTGAATTTATTTGAAAGTTGAAATTAATATTGAGAAGAAAAAGAAGAAAGCAATCTGACATGACTACTACTTTTTAGAAAAAGGACAAAAATGAACTGACCATATTACCCTTGATCTCATCTTAGCCATCAAAATAGAATCTTTTATTTTTTATATTAAATCAAGGGTTATGGTAGGGTTAAAGGGTTCTTGCAATTTTTATGGGTTTTCAAATGATCCAATTCCTATATAGGGTATATATATATATATATATATATATATATATATATATACTAGTAAGGAACCCGCGCGATGCGGCGGCGGCATCGACAATATTTTACAAGCGATATTCGTTTTCTGAATACTTGTGCGGTTTTTAAAGTACAGATAAATAGAAACACACAATTTTGATTTATGTATCTGATATCTTCACTTCAGTAAGCTTGCTCCCCTTAAATCATCAACTCATGCCCCACAAGCTTATGAACCTGGTTTATGCAAAATTACACAAAATTAGGGGGAAGCAAGAAATGGATATATACATATTTATTACATTAATTATTGATATAAATCAACAAAAAAGACAACTATATCATTTAAGTAACCCAACCGGCTTATTTTTAACTACCCCAATTGGGGCCCAAACCTCATTTACCGGTGTGGCCCATCCATTTTACCACATATTACAAGTTTATGGCAGCATAGCCTACCGTAAGCCCAACATAAAGTAAAATATAGATACACATAACTAAAGTTAGGTTGAGAGCTTAATGCTATAAATTGACGATATAATTTGTGTTTATAAATCAAACACATACAATAGATGTAGCAAATTCAACCTATTGCATATGAACATGCATAGTCAAAACATAACTAACAAGAAAAAAGTGACAATGGGTCAAAAATCAGCTAAAATGTATCTTAAAATACACCAGTTTTAGATTGCTTTAATAATAATATTTTATTAGCATTCTACTAATTTAGCTTTTCTGAACACACAAATATTTTATCTACAATAAACCAAAAAATGGACAAAAAGGGTATCGGGTAAACCGAACCAACCTATACCAAATCTAAACTGATTTAGCCATCTGATCTTACCATCTCTAACATTATACTACATCAAAAATATAGTTCCAGAAACCCTGATATATACTTTCTTTTTGCCAATAAGAACTGCACCTTGGATACATGAAGCCTGTTGGTTCGGCACCATCCAAGAATTCTTTCAGCATTTTTGGATGATATTCAAGAATCTCTCTGTAAATTAATTCACGTACATCTTCTTTTATAATTCTTCTTCTTTCAAATTAAAATTCCATTTTAGTAACAGGTTGAGCAGAAGGTTCCCTCTCAACCTTAGCCAAATTCTTGAAATATGGATCAGATAAAGCCTAACATAGATAAGAAATAAAACTTTTTTCAAATGAAACCTTTGCTAAATAATAATAATAATAATAAGATTTACCTCCTCAGCGGTTGGCCGATCCTTAGGCTCAAATGCAAGCATTCTTTCTAATAAACGAAGAGCAAGAGGATCTGCATTTGGAAACTTCTGTGAAAAAGGTATCCGTTTTTTCTTTCTCATGCTGCTTAAGTATCTTCTGGCTTTCTCATTTCTTATCTGCTTGCGTTTAGAGATAGAGTAAATATGGAGATGGAGTGTATTGCTCTTATGTGCGTGTTACCTTATAAAGCCAAATACTTTTCATTGCAGGTGTCTGCAACACTTTTTTACATAAAATAGTATTTTTGCATAAAGTATATTTTTACAGAATACAGTAACAATGCTGAACTATTTTGTGCAGATTGCTTGTTTTGTGTTTATATTTCTACACTATATGAAAAGTTATTTCATTCTATTACTTCTTTGAACATCTTCTAAATATTCAAATTTAAACTTGAAAGAGCCTTTTTTGTTTCCATATCAGTATATTTGGTTTGAAAAGTTAACAGAGGGTTAACAAACATACCTAAATTAGCAGATCTAATTTTGGGATTGCAAATAAACAAAGCCTTGTCAATAGAACTAAAAACTTGATCAACATTTTGCTTTAAAAAACAACTATCAAGAGGAAACGTATGTGCTTTTGTATCACCACTTTTATCTGCAATCAACAAACATAACATGTGATAAACATCTAAAACATGATTGTATCAAAACTACAAATCTTAAATATTAAAATTCAATCTAGAGGGAAACGTATGTGCTTTTGTTTACCAATTAACAGTAAAAAATTCTACATAATTTTCGCAACTATAAATTATAAAGAACACTAAATGAGTCAAAATTGATAAAACAACATTGGTACGAAATAAATGTATAGTAGGTAAAATTTTGTATTATACATCTAGCTGTATATACAATCAACCTTGGTAATTCAGGAATCTCATATCTAGAAGTCATAAGTCTGAGTAATCCTACAACATTTTCTGGTATGGCTAAAGTAAATACATAAAACGCTAGGAGAAAGAAAAGGCAAAATATGAGAAAATCACATAAACATATACTGATTATTTAACAAATAAAAAATGACCTTGTGCAAGGTTGCCTTGGACCGTTTTTTCTTTCTCTCCTTCTTTGAATAAGAGCCCATTCCCAGTTCGAATAACCAACGATGCTATTGCTCACATTGAAAAAAAATACATGACTTGCATAAAAGTAGGAAAAAGAACTTGTTACAAGTCAGATGCATATTTATATATTATGACACAACATAAAAACATTTAGAAACATCATCAAGAACTTCATAATCAATAAAACTAAAGCAAGCTGCTAAACTAAAATCCATGACTTCTTAAAATAACAACATTAACAAACTATTTTGAAAAGAAAGGTGGTAGTGTGAACCTTCTAAAAGGGTGATAAGCCATCATTATTAAGAGCTGATACAAGCAAATAAGGTCATCAGATGCCAATAAACCATCAATCTGAATGTGTATATGTATGAATGTGTATGTGTATGAATCAGTTTCAAAAGGCAAACCATTACCTTATGGATCTTACCACAAACAGTTGAAGGTGTCAATCTTGGCTTCTTTGTAACTGAAATCCAGTGATTAAGTGACAAAATAGTGTTCAAAATCAAAACACGATGTCACTTACCATTGACGAAGGTAACAATAACGCCAAAAATGCCCTGCATACGAACCAAGAGCTTGGAATCTTCATCAATCTGGTGAAATCGTGGTATAATGGTGTGAATCAACCTTTACATTCTTGAATCGCTGGAGAGAGAAAGGAGAGGATAAGGTATTTGAAATGTGAAGAATCTAGAAACCTAATCTGATGTGTATCCTGGGTTTTTATTTTGTTGGCATGTAGGTTTGTACATGATGCATCACAAGTTGCACCACTTAAAAGTTAATGAGTTTTGTGCATTGAATCATTGTACATAAAGCTTTCAATTGTTGCACCTCTTAATTTTAAGAGTTTTAGGTGAAATGACTCTTTTGCCCTCCTCAAATGCTTATTAATATAGTATATATATATATATATATATATATATATATATATATATATATATATATATATATATATATATATATATATATATATATATATATATATATATATAGGTAGAGGTTCAACTAAGAATAATTAGTTGCCTAAGTTGCCTAAGAAGAAATAAGGAGATTACATGTAGCACTCTTCAAATTAAGGTTAAAGGGCATTATGGTCCTAAAACAGACTCATTAGTCCCTTTTGTATTTTATCAAAATGCAGCACAAATTCGTTATATCGCCATTCGTCGGAGCTTCCAACACCATAACCCACTCTTCAAATACCCACTCAATATTCTTCTTCTTCTTCTCAAACTCATCTACCATTGCTCCTCTTCGTTATCTTCTCCCTTCGTCTTCAATATCTCGATCCCTCATGGCTGCTGCATCTGCACCCTTCGTCGGATCGGCCGCCGTTGCGCTCAAATCCAACCGCATCTCAACCACCGCCTCTGCCGTCACCACCGCCGGAAGGATTGTCTCCGTTTACGCCAACAAAGCGTCATCAGTTCAGCTTCAACGGAGCCTCAGCTACTCGTAATGCCGATCGAAAGTCTTATTTGCTTCATCTGGTATGCGTGTTGATTGAATTTAGGCTTTTATGATTTGATATGTTTGTGATTGATTGAATTTAGGTTTTTAGTTACCTTTTTCTCACTAATTTAGCTACTCGCAAGATCTTCTTTGAACGCAGAGTGCGATTTATCAACATCTGGTTTGTGTTGTTTTATGAAATACAGCACAGCCTTGTGCTGTTTTATGAAATACAGCACAGCCTTGTGCTGTTTTATGAAATACAGCACAGCCTTGTGCTGTTTTATGAAATACAGCACAGCCTTGTGCTGTTTTATGAAATACAGCACAGCCTTGTGCTGTTTTATGAAATACAGCACAGCCTTGTGCTGTTTTATGAAATACAGCACAGCCTTGTGCTGTTTTATGAAATACAGCACAGCCTTGTGCTGTTTTATGAAATACAGCACAGCCTTGTGCTGTTTTATGAAATACAGCACAGCCTTGTGCTGTTTTATGAAATACAGCACAGCCTTGTGCTGTTTTATGAAATACAGCACAGCCTTGTGCTGTTTTATGAAATACAGCACAGCCTTGTGCTGTTTTATGAAATACAGCACAGCCTTGTGCTGTTTTATGAAATACAGCACAGCCTTGTGCTGTTTTATGAAATACAGCACAGCCTTGTGCTGTTTTATAAAACGCAGCACAAAAACGTTAAAAATGTAGCACAACTTCACATAATTTGATTTTTTTTGTAAAAAACTATAGTAATACTATACTCAAATTAAAGAGAAAAAATGCTTGATTTTATGGTGTAATTTATTTAAAAAAATAACGTCGTATGAAAAAGTTATTAGCATTTAAAAAATAGGGGGAAATTTTAAAAAGTCAACAATTGTGGGTAATATAATGAAATACCCAAATTACCCTTGATTACTTATTTTTTCTACACTTTGATCTTAGCACTTAATTAGATAATTAGAAGGCTAAGATTATTTCTTAGTATTCTTAGGGAAAAATTAATTTTTAGGGGAACCTCCCTCTATATATATATGTGTGTGTGTGTGTGTGTATATATATATATATATATATATATATATATAACATATAATAAAAGAATGTTTTCTTTTGACACGTGTCATCAATCTAGCATATCAAATGACACGTGTCATCATTTTAGCATATCCGAAAAATAATTTTCCCGCCTCTCTCTCATAATAAATACGAAAATTATAAAAATAATCAATTTGACTTTCCTTTTTTATTAAAATATCTTAAAACAAATATATAGACATTTATGTTTATTGTCTCTCTCATATTAAACGATAATTATTTTAAATAAGTAAATTAAAATAATAAATATCTAAAATATAAATATTCTTTTTTAATAATTTATTCATATATACTAAATTATATGATTTTAGACTTATTTTATCTTTAAATATAGAGTAATAATTTTAGATTTTATTTTTTGTTATAACTTTTAAATATTTATTATATTTTTATTTCACCTATAGCTAATTAAATTTAGAAAATAAAATATTTAAAAAACTAATGATTTTGATATGTTTTATTTATTCCACCCACGTAATACATGGGCTCTAACCTAGTGTATATATATATATATATATATATATATATATATATATATATATATATATATATATATATATATATATATATATATATATATATATATATATAGAAGGGATCAAATGAAAACCACCTTTATAATTGAAAACTAAGAAAACCACTCTCAACCAATCAAATCTTTTGCTTTTAAACTTTTTATTTTTTATTTAAAAGGTTAGTAAGATAATTTTGACACCATTTTAATTTTGGTAACTATTTATTCTTTTGAATTCCCTTATTATCTCCATATTAAAAATTCTAAATTCCAATTCTCTTATATATCAAGTATTCAACCACCGGAGATTTTAGTTAGGGCAATAGTACCAACACCACCATCGCATACCATCACCTTCATCGCTACCATCATTTTTTTTCCATCTGTGTACGCTACCATATAAACCCTTATGTCATTGTCTACCACTGCAACTACCTTTGAACACCGCCGAGACCACCCTTTTCTGCCATCAATGTTCATGTACTACGAACACCGTCATCAAACACCGTCGGTCGCCTTTGAACACCTTCTTCTTTTTGACATTCAGGGTTTTAGGGATTTAATCGATTGTTCGACGACAACGATGCTAACCACTTAGAGACTCTGATACGACGGTGGACCGGAGGCCAGAGGCAATGGAGATGTGGTGGCGAAGAGTGAAGGAAATGGGAGGAAGAACTGGTAACATCAAGATGAAGAAGAAGATGATGATGAACTTGCTCTGGTACGTATATGTAACCGTAATGAAGATGACAATGAACTGGATGGAAAATGGAAATCTATGTAAGATATATATGTACCCACTTGTGACGTACGTATATGTAAGTCCAGATGAAGAAGAAGATGATGATGATGAGCTCGATTACGTATATGTACCCTAATGAAGATGGAGATGAACTAGATGGAAAATGGGAAACTAGGTAAGATACATATATGTACCCACTCATGACGTACGTATAAGTTTTTTGTTTAGATGAGATGAACTATATGCATGTATAAGTTTTTTGTTTACATATATGTACTTCTTTTTTTACGTATACGTAAGTTGAACTTGTATTCACACACACATATATAAATATTTTTTGGCTTTTCAATGGTTTTCTTTGTTACTATATTTTGTTACATGTATGTAAGTATTGGTACGTATATGTAACTGGGCCATCTAGTTTCCTTGATTTAGTGTTTGCAATTGAAGTTACATATATGTATGTGGGTCACTAAAGGGAAGAACATCAATGGAAAATCGATGTAAGTGATGGGTTATGTATACGACCCATAGTTACATATGCAAAGTACAATTTAAGATCACTTTAAACGTAACTAATATATGTAACTTAAAGTGTTTTGACAATTGTATCATCTACTATACGTGTTTATGTATATGTAACTTCTGAATATATAGAACAAACTATGATTAGCAAAAAAAGTAAATTATATAGGTACGTAAACATGTGTAATATTCAACAGGAACACATGCTATGAAAATGATGATCTGCTATACGTGTTTATGTATATGTAACTTCTGAAGATATATGTAACCTTGTTAGGTACAGTATATGTAACTTTGATAGCTATGAAAATAATGATCAGTACATATACGTAACTGTGATAGCTATGAATATGACAATCAACAGAATGGAAAAAGTTATCATGGTATGGTATTATATACGTACCCAATTACATACATATATGTACCAATGTTTAATTCAGATGATTGATTACCTATATTTATATGTATGCTTCGTGTATTATAAATCAAAACATATCTGGAGTAATTCCTTACATATGCGTATCAGTGTTGTTGTATTTATATAATTTATTATTTTGCTACTGTTACATATATGTACTAAGTAATCACAACTAAGTATTTTGGAAGTTTGATTGTGTTACGTATACGTAACAAAATTTTCATGTACATGAAACACTGATACATATATGTAACATAACGTTACATATTGAGACTATCAGTTCTTTTTTATGTTACAAAAATAAAAAACAATTTAGTGTTATTTTTATAAATAAGTTTGTGTTTAGTGAATAACATACATGAGAGAGAAAAGAGTAATTTTAGAAAATTTTATTTAATAATGGATTGTTCTAAATTTAAAATAATATGGTTTTCCTATCTTACCCTTAATGACTAATAATGCATCCTTAATTATTCATTTAATTACAATCATGCCACTAATTGATCTAAACCATTCATCAATTAAATCAAAGGCTATAAAGTGGTTTTTATAGTTTTCAATTATAATGTGGTTTTCATTGGAACCCTCTATATATATATATATATATATATATATATATATATATATATATATATATATATATATATATATATATATATATATATATTTGAACGGTGACTTTCTTAAGAGCGACTCAATGTCACATCGCCCATGAGGTTTCCCCTGGGCGATCCTAGCCAAGATCTGCTCCAGACTATGTTTTCTAAACCGGTCCACGCTGGATTGTCAGACTTGGTTTCGGCGTTCCCCCGGAAACCGTACCGCCTCCACAAGGGTTGCCCCTCTGGAGTAACAGTCGGATGAAAACCGGGGTCGAGCGGCGTCCGCACCAGTGACTCAAAGGCTAATTCTCGCCCAAACATATATATATATATAGTGACATTAAACATTCTTTATCTTAAAGGTGATGTTACGTTGTCACATTTTCAACTAATTTCATATGTTAGCTAAAGAAATAGAACAAAAGAATTATTAAATAAATACTTTAATAATTTAAAATTGTGCACCAAACATGACTTTGGATTTAATATTATTTTTAAAAGAAAACTTTTCCACCAAATTGTTTTCTGTCGAGTGGACCAATTTGTGACTTCCATGAGATTTCATGAGTAAACACTTTCATATTTCTATTTCACATTACTCCAATATAAATTACATTGATGTTGTGCATCTTTAAGCACATAGGAGATTGAACCGGAACCAGCCCGTTCACGGTTCAAGGTTCATAATTAAAGGCGTGCATACAAAAGATCGATGGGTGCTCGTTTTTCACGTAAATCATCGAAATCAGATGCCACCAGACCAAAAAGAATAAGAGTGGTGCACCTAGATGGTTCATTGGAGGACTACGAAGATCCGACCACGGTTGACCAAGTGGTTAGCAACTTCCCCAAGCACTTTTTATGCAACCCGATCGAAATCATCCAATCGGGCTTGATACCACTCAAGCTCGACCATCAACTAAGATCGGGTCAAATCTACTTCATGCTCCCCAACTCGACCCTTAAGTTTAACGCGTCTCCAGTTGACTTGGCCTCTTTGACCAAGAAGCTCATGACCATAGCCAAAACGGGCCGGTGTTCTAGCAAGTCGGTCCCAACTAGTCCTTCGGCTAGCCCGTTATGCCGTCGACAACCCACGAGCCCGGGCCACTCTTTTGAGCGCAGGTGTGGTGATATTGGGGATGAAAGCATGATCAAATCACATAGATGGAAGCCCAATTTGGGTGCTATTACAGAAGGATAGTGGTGAAAGTATACGGTTCTACAACTGCATTGATGTACATCGATATGAAATGGTTTACTACGAATTGTAATTTTATTTAAAATTACATGCAGTGGTGGGCTCTGGTTTTTGTTACCCATATTATTTTTTAAAAATATTTAATGTATAGATGTTATTTGAGGGTATGATATGTAAACAACAAATAAAAAAGAATATTTAATATTATATTACACATTTTTCTTACCTTTTGCTTGAGAACATCATAGTTCTTGACGGAGGAACACTTTTTCAACGTATTTTGGTATTGGTAGGGCTTAAAAATTAAATTCTACAATGAAATTCTGTATTTAAAGAAATTAAAAATAAGTTTTAAGAAAATTTATCCACACAATTTGTGTTGCTTAAATATCAATCTATAGATTGTCGATAAGTGGAGATAATGAGTTCGAGTTTCATTTGATGTAATATTCTACAAGCCAATAAGGGGTTTTTACTACAGGCCTTTGGGTGATAGGTTTTCTTGAAATGATGGGTGGGCCGGGTCACCAGCGTTGTTTATGTTTGCAGGCGTGAATGACCTTTAGCCATTGGGTTTACCGGGTGACCGGGATTATAGTATTCGTTGACCGTTTAATTTAAAAAAAGATTGTCGATAAGTCTGACCAGGAGTTCCATTAGCTTGAGGTGAGCCAAAATTTCTATTTCAAGCCACATAAATTAAAAATAAAAAATATTTATGGCTCACCTCATGTTAATAAAACTTCTAATTAAAACAATCTGTAATAAATATTCATATAGAGAAAGTAAAGTGAATAAATGTTTGCAAAGGGCTAAGTCGCTTACAATAATAGTTAGTGTCAAGAGTAACTTAGAAACCATGCGTCCGTTGAGTACATTACAAAAAGCACTTTGTTTTGTCTCATCAACCTTATAAGGATTGTCATAATATACAAAAACACTAACAATTGTTTATAACATTCTAATAACTTTCGTATGGGTAAAAAGAGACTGGATCAGGTTGGTATACTTTTTGTCAAGACATTGTAGCTTTTGTTAGTGAAATGATTTTGGAGATTTATGCATAGAAACACTGTAAGTTTCGTTTTTAGATAAACTTTTTGAGTTTTTCTATTGATATTGAAAACACATGCTTTTGGAAATCTCAAAATCTAAGCTCAATTCATTACGTAGGGGGTGGGGGGCACTCTCTCCGCGGCCTCATGGTGGGGGCCAATGCCGCGTGGCAACACCGCCGCTGATCCTCCACACCGAGAAATTCCAACGCCGTGCCACACCACCACAACACCCATTTTTTGACCGATGAGATTTTGACCGTTTGAGATGCCACCCCCACCCCCACCCCACCCACCCCAACGACTATATGCCATTTAAAAAAATTACATTATAAATACAACCTAAACTCATAAAATGTACACATAAATTTAAAAAAATATCCTCTGCTCTACTCATTAACAAATTTTTTTAAAAATGTCCCATGATATTTATTATGTTTGCTTCTCATCCTCTTCGGATGGTTTCGATCCTGACGGTTTTGAATTTTTTAAGTCTTCTTGCTGAACACGTAGACGAATCAGAAAGTTTGAGAAAAAATAATTTGAAACGTGATCGTGTTGGGGCTAATAACATTATAATGAACGATTATTTTGTGGAGAACCTAAAATACAGATTTGAGATGTTTAAAAATAGGTTTCGAGTACCTTGAGATTTATTTTTACGCATTGGTGAAGATATCGGAACAACTTTCCATGGTTCTGAGAAGGGTTTGATGGGTAGTGGAAAGAAAGTTTCATGAAAATTCAAAAGTGCACTTAGGCAATACATCAACTCGCAACAAGTAATTTACCCAACACGCACGACGAATATTTAGCTATGTCTGCTAAGACTTCTCATGAATGTCTTGAATATTTTTATAACGCTATTATTGAATTATACGGTGATGAATATTTACGAAGGACTACTAGTCATAACATTACATTATTGTACGCTGCATATTAATATTGACAGGGCCTTCCAGGCATGCTCGGTAGTATTGATTGCATTCATTGGGAATGGAGAAATTGTCCTACATGTTTGCGAGGACAATATCATCGAGGTGACCACGATGGTCTTACGGTGATTCTCATAGCCGTGGTGTCACAAGATTTGTGGATTTAGCATGCTTATTTTGGTGTAGCTGGTTCTAACAACGACATTAATATTCTCAATCAATCTCCAATCTTTACACGAGAATTGAATGGGATCGCCCAGATATGTTCGTTTGATGTTAACGGACATCGATATAAACTTGGTTACTATCTAGCCGACGATATATATCCTTCCTGGTCAACTTTTATGGAGTCATATTCTTATCCAGTTGAATACAAAGAAAAGAAATTTAAAAGCGCAAGAGCCTGCAAGAAAAAAACATTGAATGAGCTTTCGATGTTTTAAAAGTACGATAGCAAATAATTGCTCGACCGGCTAGTGCGATGAAGGTCCAGATGATGAGAAGTCAAATGTACGTGCATTATACTTCACAATATAATTATAAAGAATGACGACAAGCTATTTCTCCCGTGCACATTCGAGATCCATCGACGAATTCAGTTGAGAACGAAAAAACAATTCTGGAGTTGGTCGATGAGAACACATATTTCAGATCAATCTCGTGGAACACGTTGCGGATAATGTTGAAATCATGGTTTCGGATGATATAAAGAGTAATTTGTTTTACTACATTGTTATTTTCTTCTATATTTTTTTTAATTTTAAACTAGTTTTTTTATTTCAATGTAATTTTTAATTTTAATGAAACAATTTAAAAAAAAATTAATGTTGTGTAGTGTGGTGTTAGTGCCCCCTAAATTTTTGTGATATGACTTGCTTTTATTGATGGGTGTGTGATGCAGTGTGGTGAGTGTGTGATGCAGTGTCTTGAGTGTGTGGTGCTGTGTGGTGCAGTGTGGTCAGGGCCGGCTCAATATTTTTTAGGGCACAATCGAACTAAAAAAATGAGGCCCTTTTGAAAATCGCAATCTAAACAAAAGCAATCTAATTAAATTTCTTTGAACAATAGCAATATATCAAAGAAAATTTAGTATACCAACTCAAGTACTTAATGGTTGATTTCTTTTTATAAAAAAGGGTGAGACGAAGTCGATCAAATTAATCGGAGAAGAAGGAACTCAGGAATGGTCGTTTGTTTTGTAAATTGTGCAACTGTGTTTATTCAGTAATCTATCAAATCATCAAAAATTTAATTGGGACTCAACTATCAAGTGTTATTCATGCTTTAAAATTTCGTTTAGCCATATAATACCAAAACCCTACTATAATACTTTTTATAAACAGAGACCCCTTAGTTTTCGGGGCCCCAAGCTTATTGCGTCACAACTTACATTATAGAGACGACCCTGAGTGTGATGAGTGTGGCATGAGCACTCCACCACTCTTAGGCTATCCATAAGTGAAAAGAAAGGATTTCTCCTCCCCGTAACTTGTTTAAGAATTTAAAACTAGGTTAGCAGTATTTAATTATTTATTACATTTGTCAGTGCGTTGAGAAAGAATTTAACCCAACATCAAACTTGACCTTGATTTGGTTGTAACATCACCCATATAAGTTGGAATCAAACCTATGTAACAAATAGTCAAAAAGTAAAAGAAAAATAAAATAAAAGATGTTTATTACCTAATATGAAAGTTGTGATGAATACTACTATTCATCGATGAATACTACTATTCATCGTATCCTCAAATCCTCATCCTCTCCCTGTTCCTCCTCTTCATCGGCCTCGCCCTCCTCCACCTCCTCCTCGCTGGCTCCTTCCTCCACCGCCGCGGCCGCCGCCTCCTCCTCCGCCGCAGCCGCCGCCTCCTCCTCCGCCGCCTCCTCTCACCACCCTCCTCCTCCCTCTCCCTCCACGACATCCACACCCAAATCCCCCCGTCCAATTCCAAACCCTAACCCCCAATTCACCCGATTGTTCTATCTGCTTGGAGTTTTTCAACCATGGGGACATCTGTCGTGTTAAGACGCCCAACGACGGCAACACCGGCGGAGCCACCACGCTTTCCGGCAGCGATCACATTCAATTCACTCCTCAGACCAACAGCCTCTCAAAACTCCTTCAAATTGAACATCACAACCACCACCACCACCGTTGTTGCTGCCAGAAGGAACTTCACTCCAGTGGCTGCAATCGGCGATCGGAGCAACAGCACAGGTGATAATAACATCAATAGCAAGGGGAAGGTAGGATCAGCGGTACCTAGCTCGAATTACGTGGTGCCGTTGGATAATTACTCTACGGGGATTACGCGTCCGCTAGCGGAGATTTTTCGAGATCTCAATAAGAGGATCCATGATAATATCATCGTGAAGGAAGGCGGCGATGCTCGATCATCGTTCATCCCTTGGTAATGCTGTAAACATATATGTAGAGAATGTGTTTTGATAAGATGGTGATTCGTTTGATCTGATTGGTTTGGGTGATTTGATTGTGTGTTGTAGGTATCATGCGAATAGGATGTTGAGTTTCTATGCTCCAGGTGCGTTTGATTATGAACTGAGAGCACATTTTTCTCTATTAACAGTATCTGATACTTGAACATCGAATTGATTCACTCTCTATTGAAAATTTGATTTTAGTTATCATCATGAATCTTCTGTGTGGCTAATTTGATGGTAGAATGATATAAATTTAGAGGAAATTTATAAACTATAAAGTATTATTTGATTTAGTTGAAGATTGACCATTCTGGAAATGAGAATTATAGGGGTTTATAGGGCTGTAAGCCTGTTACATTTAATATCTTATAGTGTGAAGTGGTGATAGGAGGTGATGCTTTGATGCCTAAAGCATATATAGGGCATGTATACCATGTATTCATATTTTATATGTAAGAAATACACTATGTTTAGAAGTGTTGCAGAGCTTGGTTTAAAAAAGATGGTGTAGATTTGGGAGTAGGTTTAGTAGATGTATGAATTGGTGTCCTTCCCAAGTGATTTCAGGGTTCAAATCGCATTATAGGCAAATATTGTAAATTTAGGAGTAGGTTTAGATTTGGGAGTACGTTTAGTGGCGAAGTGAATTCACTGTTCTAAAAATAGGAATGAACAATGTATAGAAATTTCACAGGGCTTGGTTTTAGAAGAGCGCTTGAGGTGATTGTAAAATCGCCTCATGGCCTTGAGACGGTGCTTCATGCACATCTGGACCGAAATTAGGGTATGGAGGATCGTAAAAACATGCAAAAAGGTAAAGAGGTAGTGAATAGTGTACCTACAAGGGCAATTGGTTTGACCACAAATGTTTGAGGGGTTTTTATTTTAACCCCCTCCCTACAGGTGCGTAAGGTTCCTTCTTTTACTATCTGTTTGCTTTTGGTTTCTAGGGCATCGATGGGTAGGTGTACTTCCCGCATTGTTCCAGGCATAATACAACTGTTATTTCTTTAAATCGTTTGTTATTCTTTTTGCATTTTGGGTTCACTGATGGCAGCAATTGTTATTAAGAGGACATGATCAAACAATACCATCTATGTTATTTAACTTTCAAAATGGTGTCTGTTAATAATCTGAGGATGTAGCCAATCGTTTCTTGATATGCTATATTATGTTGTTCTGTGTTTTGGTTAGTGTTCAACTTGCTCGGTTGTATAAATATGAGGTATTGTTGGTTTAGTGTAATATAAATATGGAATATATAGAGGTCATACAAGCTCATTTAGTAGGTTATCAACAGTGTAGGTGATCTTTTCCTCACACTGTCTACGATTAATCAATGCAAGGCCCATAAAAAAACATAACGGTAAGAGTTTCAATAATAAACTTATATGTGCCTAAGTAATTTTTGCTGTAAAACAGTATATAAATCCTCTTCATTTGGTGGGTTTTACATCGACTTTGATGCATTGTATGTCTGATTTATATTGTTATTATTGGTGTTTGTCACTTGGCTTTCCTTATGGCCGGTGTGTTGTGTTTCGACCTGATGTTACCTTTGTATTCTTTTGTCTCAACTTAAAGAGTTTGATAGTTATTTCATTATACAATAACATGAAAATTTACATTTGCATACACATAACACGAAATAGTGTTATTACTCTTGCTGATGCGTGGTCTCTTTTATTGTTTTATGGATTTTTTTCATCCATTACTTACTTAAATGTTAACATAAAGAGTTTGATATCACTAATATTGTGTTATTGATTTGCAGTTGAATAGAGCCGCGTTTAAATATTGGGGGTTCTTTTTCAGGTGGGTTTGCGTATACGGTTTTTTGTTTCTTCATACAGATGAATATTTTCCATTTATATCTTATATATTCTGCCTTTTATGTTTTCTTAAATATTTTTACTGTCTATGTACTGGATTTCTCTTTGTGCTGCTGTTTGTTTTTTAAACGTATTTGTCATTACATATTTTATTGTGTTTACCAGCAATTTCCACAACGTTCTTTTATTGTGTTGTAGGCTTGAGGCCTTTTGCCTTTGTAATCGTATTTTAGTGTGTGCTGCTGTTAGATGCAGGTACGTTTTCGAGTTATCTATATCTTTTTAAATTTTATGTCATCATAGTATATCAACTTTTTAGTGTTAGGAGTGGCTTTGGCATGCATCTTTTTGTGTTGCTGTTGTTTTTTAAATGTATTTGTCATTACATATTTTATTTTCTTTACCAGCAGTTTCCACTAAGATGCAGGTACGTTTTCGAGTTATCTATATCTTTTTAAATTTTATGTCATCATAGTATATCAACTTTTTAGTGTTAGGAGTGGCTTTGGCATGCATCTTTTTGTGCTGCTGTTCGTTTTTTAAATGTATTTGTCATTACATATTTTATTTTGTTTATCAACAGTTTCCACTACGCTCTTTTACTGTCTTGCAGGGTTGACGTCTTTTGCCTTTGTAATGGTATTTTAGTCTGTGCTACTGTCAGATGCAGGTATGTTCTCAGCTTATTTATATCTTTTGAAATTTTATGTCATCATAGTATATCAATTTTTTAATTTTAGGAGGTCGATGTTTATGAATGTGGATTTATCTCAGGCCATTCTCTTATGTGGAACAATTGGTCCTTGATGATGGATGCATGTTCATCCATGATGGTTGATGATGATTAGTCGTTGTGTCTCTGGCATGTTAGCTTTTCTTTTGATATAACCCTGATTTTTGGTCGATGATAACGACAATGGCTTATTTGAGTGTTTCTGCTGGTCTCTTTGTTAGTTGGGGTTTATCATGATTGTTCTTGATCTAAACCTTAATTTTTAGCTGGTTATGCTAATGAGGGCAAGATCGGAGGGCCAATTGAAACTATTTTGTTATGTTTGTGGATATGCAGGCATGCCAATTCTCAAAACCAACTATGATTTGGATGGTTTCCTTTGATGTTGGCTTAATGATGTTATGGACTGTTGTTCTCCGATGAGTGCATATCGTGGCCTGCTGATTTTCTTTTATCTGGGTATCTCTACACTTGACCATTGTCAACGCCGGTGACTCACTACCTCCATGAGATTAATGGTGGGGTGGCGATGTTACTGATATTGATGTGCTCGGTGTTGATGGCGACGAGTTCTTGCTCATCCAAGACTGAGTATGTTTGCGTATGTTGTTTCAGTTTTTTTCCAGCCGTGCCTATAATTAGATTGCAACCGTGTTGGTTGCAATGGCTTGGCAACAGTTTACAGCACGCAGCCACAACCAAATGGTGTTTCGGAACCCGATTCCGGTTGCTTTATAACCGTTGAAATTAAATTTTTGTATAAACATGGGTGATGGGCGATGACGATTAGCAAATAGCCTTTAACATTGTTGTTTTGGTGTGGTAAACAGTTAGTTTACAGCCACAACAAACTGGCATTTCTGAGCCCTCTTTCAAGTTCTTTCAGCGTCGATTCAACCCCGCCGCGAAGCGCGGTGGGAAAACAACTAGTTAGATATAAAAAGTGGTAGCACTATATTTAATATACCATGTGTCCATGTTTGAATAACTTGGTAGGCACAAAGCTTACACGTTACAGCGGTTAAATTGTTTTTCTTTTTTAACAGCTGTAATTTAAGTGTTACGATCGTAAGTAAGTATGAATGGGATTAGTGGTCACAAAGACTTTTTGTAGTAATACACAGTGATTTTAGAACCTCATAGGACACGCTGGTTGGACAAGTTAGACCGGCACTAGTCATAGAACTGGTCCGGGCTGTGTATTGACCGTTAACATTGAACTGTCCGGTTACTGGTCAGACTGACAAACTGGTTGAACCAGACCAATGGTTGGACCGGATTTCAAAACTATTTTTTTTTATTTTCCCCTTTCAAATATCATTATTTTAATATATTGCTTTATAAGTGTTAATATTGTGTTAAAAGTGTAAATCGACTTTAAAACATATAGTATTTTGATATATATATATATATTTGTTTGTTTTACATATATTGTCATCTGGTTGTTAAATCCGGTTTGACCAACCCCACCAGTCCGACCAATGAGTCGCTAAGGCGACCGCTTTGATGTCCGGCCCGGACTTAAAAACATTGTTACTAGACGTATCTGATTGGAAGAAAGCAATGAAAGCATTACAATAACTAATTTAATATAACTCCAACAAGTTTTTACAATTTCATCACACTTATATTTATATTGCAGAGAAAATTACATATATCCTTTTGTGCACTAATTTATTTGTATATTTACCCAATCCATTTTGAAAATTTTATTTGTTAATATATTCGATTTTGGTACAAATGATGGGTTTGAGTAATATGATGGATATCACCTAATTAAAATACTAATCCCAAACTTGTCAAATTTATTAAATCTAACTAATCTCATTTCTAGTCCTAAATGTTAGTGCTTTGGGTTTTCCTGTTAGGTCGAGGCAATGACAACTTAACCATTTCAGTAAATTATTTAGTAGGCGATATTGTGTTTTAACAAAAGAAACAACAGCATATTAATTGTAACTAACCATATAAGTATTAAAAACAAAATATTAGAATGTGAAATCGAAAATCGAAATTCATTTATGTTAAAGCCTAAAGTAGTAGAAGAGTCATCTCTTAAAAGTTAATGTAAACATTTTGTTAGTAAATCAATTCCTTTTGGTAGTAGTAACTGAATAATCGTTATTAAAAAGAAAAAATAAACTAACTTTGAAACCTAAATCTAGATTATCCTTAAATAGTCATGAAAAATACAAATATTAATTACCTTGAAAAATACAAATATTAATTACCTTGAAAAATTCTAAAAGCTAGACGCGTATATTTTATGTTGAGTAAATCTCGGTTTTGGTCCTGTGTCTTGCAAATTGACTCCACTTGAGTACCAACGTTTATTTTGTCTCCATTTGAGTACCAAACTTTAAAAAAGTTGTCTGTTTGAGTACCAAATTTTAAAAAAGTTGTCTGTTTCAGTCCTTTTGACTAACGGTGTTAACATTTTCTGTTAAATTTTTTTAAAAAAGACCAAAATACCCCTAAGGGCTATAAATATATCACCGTCTCCACCACACACCACATACCACCACCACACACCACCGCCACCACACACCACCGCCGTTCCTCCGCCTGCCACCGCCACCCCAGTGAACCAGTAACAGGGTTCTGTGCATTGTGCCTACGAGATCGTCTCGCGGGTTTAGATGATTCTTCTTCTTCCGGTCAAATTGAAGTTCAGAAAGCTGTTGTATGTAGCCGACAGAGCAGAGGCCACAGCGGCGCTACTTCGTCGGCGAGGGAGTTGCGCCGGAGCAAGTCTGTTGCTGCCGAAAAATGTGAGGGGTTGAACGATTTGGCAACCGATTCGAGGAGAAAGTCGTGTGATGTTAGGGCTCGTAGTACTCTCTCCGATCTCTTCGTCGTTGAATCGATGAATTTAGGGTTTTCGAACGTCGCAGAGCCGGTGCTGGAGATGAAGGAAGAAGAAGAAGAAGAAGACGATGATGACAATGGTGCCAATGCAGATGATGATGAAATTAGGGTTTCAGATGATGTAATTATGCGAAATGAAGTTGATGACGATGATGATGGTGAAATTGAAGAAGGGGATCTGAAGACGATGAAGGAGATTATCGACATCGAATTGCAGAACAAAAGGAGAAATTTTTGGGAAGCAGCTTCTGTTTGGTGTGTGGTGGTGGAGTGTGTCGGCGGTGGTGTGTGGTGGCGGTGGTGTGTGGCGGTGGAGTGTGCCGGCGGTGGTGTGTGGTGGCGGTGGTGTGTGGTGGCGGTGGTGTGTGGTGGCGGTGGTGTGTGGTGGCGGTGGTGTGTGGTGGCGGTGGTGTGTGGCGTGGAGTGTGGCGTGGAGTGTGCCGGCGGTGGTGTGTGGTGGCGGTGGTGTGTGGTGGCGGTGGTGTGTGGTGGCGGTGGTGTGTGGTGGCGGTGGTGTGTGGTGGCGGTGGTGTGTGGTGGTGGTGGTGGTATGTGGTGTGTGGTGGAGATGGTGATATTTTATAGCCCTTAGGGGTATTTTGGTCTTTTTACAAAAATCTAACAGAAAATGTTAACCCCGTTAGAAATTTGGACTGAAACAGACAACTTTTTTAAAGTTTGGTACTCAAATGGAGACAAAATAAACGTTGGTACTCAAGTGGAGTCAATTTGCAAAACACAGGGACCAAAACCGAGATTAACTCTTTTATGTTTAAAATAATCTAGTATAACGATCAACCCTCAAGTAGTAAATATGGGAAGGAGGACTTAGTGGCAACAAACTTTAAAAATTTCGTGTTTACTTGTAAATGGTTTTAAGTCATACTAGCATTTACATGTGTGCTATCAATCCATATTCCTTTTACAGGCTATCTGTAAACAGGTAACTACGTACATCATTCATTATGAAGTTGACTTAAAACTAATCTAAGTGACTTACGAAAGTTAAATAATCACTTCTTGACAAGAAGCAGCCTTGACAAGTATAAAAATGGTCTTCAAAAGTTGTAGTTATTTAATTTAGAAATTTGTAGCGTTGCATACTAGCATAAAGTTGAGCTACTGACCTTGGTGTTGTTCTTATATTTATAGAATTATAGTGTCTATTTTGTATTTGTGGAGGACAATGGGAATATTACCGCACACCCTAAATTCTAAAAAAATAATGTCATTCCAAGATGGAAATAAATACACTTTATGAACTTTTAGCTATACCTGGTCCCACAAGTTTAGGTCATTATGGGTGATTTTATTTTACACGCTGGATTGTTCTTCGCCATATTTCATTTATTGATTGGTTTAGATGGGTTGACTATTTTGATGAGAATAATTGGATGGGTCAAGATGGGTATTAGCAAAATTAATGACGGGTCGGAATGGGTATCGTGTTTATCTTATAGCGAGTCCAATTTCAATCCCCTTTTTGAGCAGCTTCATCGACACTAGCTTCTTTTCATTTTTTATCTTCGGCAAATACATCGGTTTCAGGTTCCATGGTATGTGGTTTCAAGAGGTGGCAAAGTGAACGAGCTAAATTGGGTTGGTTGTTTGGTCAGGATGAATTTGTGTGAAGATGAGTTTGGGTCAAGATAGACCAATTAAAAAATAGGTCAGGATGGGTATGGGTCATAATGGGTTTGGATCTGAATGAATTCGGGTTAGGATAAGTCAATGCTATTAAAAAGACATTATATTATTTCTTTGACCACTTTACATTTAAACATCTACTCTCGTCGTTACATGTTAATGTAGCAAAAGAACTCCATAACTTCTCTTTCCTGGAGCTTGTGTCGGTGACGGAGATCGTAAAGTCCATTGAATATTTGATGACATCAATTGAGAACCATAATGCCTAGGGTTGTTCACGGTCCAGTTCGGCGGTTTCGGCCAAACATTTTGGGCAAACTGACAATTTGTGATTTTGTATAAACGTAAGACAAACCATCCGATAGTTTGGTGGTTCGATTTTGATGGTCTAACGGTTTATACAGTTCGATTTGACGGTTTATATAGTTCGATTTGACGGTTTATACAGTTTTCGTTCAAATTAAAAATGACGCATAACTATCTAAGATGATGATTCTACTATAATAGTGACATATCAACTAGTAGGGTACCGTGCGCACATTTTCTCTACTAGATAGCACTGCCTCTAAATTCTAGTTTCATAAAGAATGATTTATTAGATTAACAAATATGGTATATGTCGTGTTTATAAGTATTAATATTATTTTTAATTAGATAAAAAGTTTTCTTAACTTCGGTTGAGGTAATGTTCTTTGTTTACCTAATTGTATACTATTAATTTAGCAATTGATGAGCAGTAGGTTTTTGTGGGTTTTCAGACCTGCCACACAACTTTCACAGTTTTCCCTTTTTAACCCCTCACTACCATCTTTGTATATATCGAGGGTTGGTCTTCCTTTTCCGCCGCCATCATCCACCTGCACCCCATCGTCTTCTGCTATAGCGCCGGCGCCCACCTCCGGCCGCGCCGCCTTCCGCCTTGACCGCCGCTGCCTTCCACCTCCGCCGCCTGCGCCCATCGCTACATTTCGTGTTTGTGGAGAGAGAGATTGTGGTGGGGTTGCCGTGCGTTTTAGTTCTGACCCGGCTGTTTGTGGCCGTCGGACGGCGGTGGCTCAACCCGGTAGGCCTACGGTCGTGTTTGCCATGGTGGTGTCCCCGATGTGGTCGCCTGCACGGCTGCCGCCCTTTTTATGTGTTGCGGTCGCTCCTTGATTGGGTCTCTAGGGCCCCGATGTGGTCGCCTGCACGGCTGCCGCCCTTTTTATGTGTTGCGGTCGCTGCTTGATTGGGTCTCTAGGGTACGAGAGTTTCCCGGTCGGCGGCCTTCCGCTTCCGGTTGTACCTATCTATTTCGTCTTTCACGCCGCCGACCGAGCTGGAGCTGTTGTAGTTCAAACCGAAGGCTTCAGCTCTCTTGGGGACAGCCTCCGCTCGGCCTCCCGTCTGCGGTTGAGGTAGAGCAGGCGGCCGTTCTCATGTCGGTAAGTGTTCTGATGTCCTCTTATTTGGCCGGATGAAGCATTACACTTCTCAGATCCATCCTCTTCTAGGTTTATGTCGATGATGATGATGGATATTGCTCATCTGAGACTTTTACATTTTTGATGATTTGGGTTTTTGCTCATCTGAGACTTTTACATTTTTGATGATTTGGGTTTTGCATGTTGTTGGGAAGGATGTTATTGATGATGACCTTGGCTCATCGACACTTATTCGAACTCAGGGCTGTGATAATAACTGATGATATCGGTTGTTTTGGCATGGCTACCCTTTAGGGTCAGCAACCACAACTGAGTTTTTTTCTGAGCCTGATTCATCACACGCGCAACGCGCGTGGATGAATACACACTAGTTTTATTTAACAAGTTAACATGGCAGTTTCATTTCACGTGCATGTGATGATTAATATGTAAGATATATGAAAATATGATTTACAAACTCTTATTTTTCATATATTGAATTGACAGATCCGAATCATTCATTGTCACTAAGTTGAGAAACTCAAATATCACAATTGAACACTTCGCTATTCGGGAAGACATGTCATCTATTTACATGTCATCTAAATCAAGAGAAACACACAAATGACTACACAGTAACAAGTAATAACTACAAATCGCTTTCTACAAGAACGCCATCGAATTTGATTACTACCAATAATACCATTAGATATTTGTCTAGTTGCTCGAGTTCAGTTTTATTTCAGACCTGCAGGTATGCGATTTCAAACCTCCATCCAATGTCGATTTCTTCATCTGGGTTAACCGTTTTCCACGTGGAATTCTTAATCGGTTGATTTCACAATTTCAAGGTTTGATACAACTGCTCTAATCGATTCTAGTCTCAAGGTTTTTGGCTTCTAGTGTAGAAATTCATCAATTCTAGTTTCAAGTTGTAGTTCCACTTAGTTGAAATCAAGTTTTGTGGCTTGATTCATCTTTTAGTTTTTGAATTTTGTTTCTGATTCATTGATTCTGGTTTATGATTTCATTGATGTGATTAATTTTAATTTTAGGAGTTATGGTTTTGCGTATTAGTTTCTGGTTCATACTTTATTCCATTATGGTTTCAAATATCAAATTCGTATAAAAAAGACGACTAAGCATAAATTAAATGCAAAAGTGTCGATTTTGGATCAGGTGTTCATTTTGGTTTTTGAATTTTGGGCTTCTACCGAAAAGTTTTGATCCACGTTTTGGTTTATGATTTATTCTTAAATTCAATATTTTATTTAACTGTTATCAATTTAACATTTTGAATCTTAAAATTTTTAATTGATTTTCTAAATTGTTTGGATGTCTTGTTTTTCCATAATTTCTTGAACAACCCCTTCTAATCCGCATTAAGTTTTTATCAAAACCCAGTATGACCTAAACCCATCCTGATTTAAATCAATTCTAACCCATACCCATCCTGACCCTTTTTTATATTGGTCCATCCTAACCCAAACACATCTTGATTCGAACCCATCCTGATCTGTCAACCAAGCCAATCCAACTCGTCCATTTTGCCACCTCTACTTTAGCCAACCTGGATATTGTTCCCATTTGATGCTTTTCTGCAAGTGCCATGTTTGTCACATGTTCGCCACATCACGTGATATCAAGGTTGGTTAAAGTTTAATAAATTATATCTATTTACATCTTGGATTGGTAATATAGTTAGGACATGTGTAATTTTTCTGTTATCCTTTATTGAAACAAGTACCGATCTATGTGTATCAAAGTTCTAGAATGCAATATTCTACATTAAGCACCTACATGCAGCCTTGAACGACCATTTCTATGTGTATCAAAAAAGCTTCTTGTCACTTATAAATTTGTTCAACTCTCATCTGACACTTAGTTTCGTTCTAAATTAGCCCTTTTTTACCACTGATGTAGTGATTCATCAATGATGAGCTTGAAAAGAGAGGAGGATTACAAGCATCCAAGTAAATCCTTATATTGCATGCAAGTGTTTACAAGTATCAGCAAAGCTTTGAAGTTTGCTAGGTGAGTCGCAAATAAACAATCTTCCCGTGTTAAACTACTTTGGGGCTCATGCATCTAGATCCTTCTCAATCTAGACTATCTAAATATAAAATATACACTACTAGGTCATAGAATTTTCCAAGGCAATATTCACTCTTCCATTGCTATTCAAGGATGATCTAGCTAGATTGTTCTTTGGCAACTTTACTATTCATGTTTTCTAGGTCCTTCTTTGGTCTTCAAGGCCAGTCTAGAGGCTTTTGCCCAACTCACATCAATTCTAAATTTAGTAGAGTATTCCTGAGTCTTTCGTGGAGCTTATGATGCCTTTAAATTGACCCGAAGACTTGAATTAATGTTGGTTGTGACATTTTGTAACATGCCTTTTTGTAAGTTCTACTTAGTGTTACCTTTAATGAAGAGTTTGACTTACATCTCATTTTGGAGTGAAACAGATTATAGAATGGAGCCGACTAGGTGAATTGAAGTGATTAGGTTAAGAATTAAGTCTAAAGAGTACTAAACCCTCCGTGTTGCAGCGGGGAACAAAAAACTATATCAAGTAGTAGCAATATCACATCACTGTCAGTGACCACTAATATCAGAAAAAATCGTACTAAAAAAGAATATATATAAAAAACCGAATGGAAAGTAGACGTAAATACGTTGAACCACACACGTGAAACGTAAAACACTAAAAACAATAACTAAGTCGATTCATGACCACGTGCTGTGGTAGGGTTGTTAATCAGGAAAAATGTGCGTAAAAATATTGAACCACACTTGTTATAACGTGTTAACTCGTAAAACAAAAGAAAATTGCAAAAGATTAAAAATATATAGAATGAATGTTGAAAGTAAAAATTTATAGATGTTAAATTGTAAGAGATGTAAAAGTATTAAGATTAAAAAATAACAAAATTAAAGATAACATAACCCAAAATGTCTACAAACCACTGAAGGTAAAATACAAATTATAGTACATAAAAATGCTTATTAATAATATATATAATAACTCTTATTGTACAAAAATAGGTAATAGAATGTACACCAATAAAACATAATTGTATAAAAACTCATGCACACATAAGTTGATAATTAGAATTATATAAATAATAAATAACTTTTTTTTAATAAAATAGGTAATAGAATGTACACCAATAAAACATTAGATATGTTTATAATACAGTGGAGGTTTAAATAGAAGATTTAGATAAACTAAAATAGAAATATAAACAAATTTGAATATTGTGTCCAGATGAAATGAAGGAGGTTACCTCACTATTTTCTGTTGATTAATTAAATTAAATGAAGGCTTATATCATGTTTGTCATACACATGTAGATACATGCTAAATATTTTTAGAAACTGTTAGAAGTTCAGCTGGACCCTTAATTTCCCTGTATTTTTAAAAAGATGTTGAAATGAACAGTAAATGAGTAAATCTTCTTTCGTTTATTTACTTTATCCTTTTCTTCTGCTCATTCTTATCTTCACTTATCTTCAGCTTTCTATTTTCATGTATTTTTCCCCTCTCATCCTTGTACATCTTATGTGCTGCTGCTGTGGTTGGCTTCCATTGTCATATCCCTTCCGACCGCCTTTGGTGGCCTTCGAGTATGGGTGGTCGCCCTTTTGCCACCTGTTTCCGGTAAGCTCTACCTCGGCCTCAACATGAAACAGAGTGATCGAAACAGATAGGATGACCACCAAAGGCCATGCTCCGCGTGACGCAGGCGGCGACAGGTAGGAGACCGACAATCGCCAACCGGTTGTTGGCGGGAGGCGGCAGCGGCCGTTCGCCTCTGTTTCAGAGGTGGTTTCTGAAGGTGGTAGACCTCCTCTGTTCAAACCGAAGTTCGATTTTGACTTGATTCAGTCAAAACCCCTCTTCGTCGCCGATGATTCTCTTCACATTTCAACAACCCCTTTCTTCGATTTACACGGCG
Organism: Flaveria linearis; assembly: GCA_024085815.1. NCBI lineage: Eukaryota > Viridiplantae > Streptophyta > Magnoliopsida > Asterales > Asteraceae > Flaveria > Flaveria linearis. Next base: position 95,332,278 of record CM044001.1, on the reverse strand, counting down.
GCGTACGGCGGTGGTCTTACCGAAGAATGCTTTGTGAAATTATGGGACTTGGATTGATAAACCCTCCGTGTTCTTCCGGCGTTCCACTTCTTCTCAATTTCGGTTTATTTCTTTATAAAAACAAGGAATTAAATATATTGAGTTTGGCTCGGGAATCTGAATTCGATTTTGTTCTTAAGGGTATTGTTAGATGAAATTCATTTAGCTCAAGAATAGATTTAGGGTGCAATTACTTTGTATAGTATGATCGAATTGGAATGTGAATGTTTTTGGTTTTTATCACTTTGCAATGTTGTTGTATCAATTGCAGCCACCTTGCTGTGATAGGTGGTGCAGGTGTTTTTAAAGAGACAAAGCAATGAGGTCCCAAACTGCAGTATTTTGTTATTGGGGTTTCAGTTTGGTAAAAGAAAATAATAGGTGATGTTGGATAGTTTTGGATAGGTTATGTAGTTGCAGGTGTAGTGTTTGAGAAAATGTGTAAGAAAAGTTGACTTGAAGGTAGAATGGAATTGAGAGAGTGTTTGTCCAAATGTGAAACTTAATGCTTCAGTTTTAATACATCCTGATTGTTAGTGTTATATAGTTGGGTTGACAGTAAAGTCTCATCATTTTGGAGATCTTTGAATTTTATTTCTGTACAGGTGTTGTATTAATATAGGGTAATTAGAGGTTGGGTTTTGAAAGTTGAATTGTGTCATATTATCTAGCGTTTGTGATCGCGTTTTATCGGTATTGTGTCGTGATTTTGTTTGCTGGGTTAATATATCACCTATTAAAAAGAGAAAGAAGTTATTTGAGGTGTTGATGATTATAGAATGGTACTGTCAATTGGTTAAAAAGAATACCAGAATCTTTTTTACTGTTCATTGGTTGTATTCTTATGTTTATTAAAGTAAAGGGCCACCGATGTGAATTTCTTTGAAAAATAGCAACAATGCCACTTGCATGATTTGATTAGATGTTATAATGTAGAAAAAGCTCTACCACTGAAACTTGATGTTTTAGCTTTTGTATCCTGTTTTTTGTTGATGTATTATTGTTTTTTATGCTGATTAATGTTTTGTTGCCTTCGGTTTTTGCAGGGTAAGAGGATTGCTGTTTTGCATACGTGTTTGCCTATGCTATATGCAGGTATGATTTGCTACCTTTGTGTTGTTTTTCTTAGGTGATAAAACAATTATATGAGAAGAGTAGGCATTTGTAATTAAAAGATATGATTTGTTTTCCAACATATTCAACTGGTGTCCTGATTGTTTGTGGGTTTTTGTCTAAAGTATATTGAGTATATATGTGTGGATATTTTTCCCTTGCCTGTAGGCCAGATATGTTTGCTCTAATTTTTGTACTATCCTTCTAGAACTCGCGACAGAAACGCAGGCGTCTGAATGTTATTGGTTCAGACGCCACATCATCCTCCAATCAACTTTTACAGGCGTCATGTCAGACGTTACGCCAGTTGTCTCATCGCTCTTCCTTATTACAATCTTCTGCCGGTGTTGCCACATCCTCCAATGCGGATTTTTCAAGCCCTGCTGGAGCCACCAGTACATCCTGTGAGTCTGATGTTTTCTGTGGAAATTCCCTTATCTCTCCTCAGTATGCGGATTTAGGAGGCTGTGATGAGGTTTGTGAGTTCTGCGGAGCTCTTTTTTGGCGCGCTGAGCGACTCACTTCTTTTCCTGCTACGCGTAGGCCTCGATATCACAAGTGTTGTAAAGGTGGAAGAGTGGTGTTGCCTTTCCCACTTCAACCTCCTGAATTGTTAAAGATTTTGTTTCATGATTCGAATTTTCTACCTAACATCCGTGTATACAATTCGATGTTTGCAATGACCTCTTTTGGTGCAATTGTTGATCACTCAGTGAGCCAGGGGGGTGGTCCTTATGTGTTTAAGGTTGTTGGACAAGTATGCCATTGGATTGGTTCTGTGTGTCCGCCACCTGGTCATCAGCCAAGATTTCTACAAATGTATATTTATGACATGCAAAATGAAGTTGCAAATAGATTACGCCTTTTTACTGGGGAGAGCTCCTCATGCCTGTCGTCTGACATTGTGGTTGCTTTAACGGCTATGTTTGATGAGGTTAACGCATATGTCCGCTTATTCCACACTGCAAGGGACCTTTGCCAGCAGCAGCGTGTTCCAGAGTTCAACATCAGGCTTCACAGTAGGGCTGGGGATCGAAGGTATGATAACCCTTCCGTTAATACAGTGGGTGCAATCGTGTGTAACAGTAGTGTAGGATCAGAGGATTTTGATATTATTGTGCGTGGTAAAGATAGTGTCCCACATAGGGTTAGCAAGCTCCACCCATCTTACATGCCATTGCAATACCCTCTTCTATTCCCTTACGCAGAACAGGGTTGGTCCCCAGAATTACGTGTTTCATCTGCCCAGTCGTCTGATGATCATAGTCTCACACCGTTGATGTTCTACAGTTATCAACTTCATGATCGCCAGGGGGTGTACAATCATTTGCTCCACGCCGGTAGGTTGTTCCAGCAATATATTGTGGACGCTTATATTTATGTTGAACATTGCCGTCTGGAGTATATACGAAAAAATCAGGATGAATTTAGATCTGAGTTTTTGGAAGGTGTGCATGATGCTATAGCACGCGGTGATACTGAAGGCCATTCTGTTAGAAAAAGGGTTGTGTTGCCATCATCATTTACCGGAGGTCCTAGGTATATGTATAAACACTATCAAGATGCGTTAGCTCTTTGTCGAGTATTCGGGAATCCTCAATACTTCATAACTTTCACATGTAATATGAAATGGCCTGAGATTACAAGAGAATTAAATTCAGCTGGCATGTCTTCTGCTCAGGATAGGCCTGACATAATAGCTCGGGTGTTTGAATTGAAAGTTCGTGCTTTCATCAGATATCTAAAGACCTCGAGGATATTTGGGGATGTTACTACCGGTAAGCTAAATTTTGTTTGCTGTATTTAGATCATTTTGTCCTCTTATCTTATTCCGTGCTTCTGTTCTAATTTTGTCTTCCTTGATTTGTTTAGAACTTTACACAACCGAATTCCAGAAGAGAGGTCTTCCACATTGCCACACTTTGTTATGGATCTCTGAGGATTTTAAGATACATACACCCGAGGAAGTCGATCGTTATATCAGCGCTGAGTTGCCAGATCCACTGACAGAACCGGTTTTGTATCGCATTGTCACCAACAATATGCTTCATGGCCCATGTGGAGTTGCCAGACGCATATCTCCGTGCATGAGAGATGGTAAATGCACAAAGTTTTTCCCTAAATCTTATGAACAAAAAACATATTTTGATAGCGGTGGGTATGTGCATTACAAAAGATCACGGGATTCACAGGCTTTTTCAAAGCGAGGTATTCCTCTTGATAATGGTTATGTTGTTCCGTACAATGCAAGCCTTTTATTGCATTTTGATGCACATAAAAATGTTGAGTATTGTGGATGGAGTATGCTCATTAAATATCTGTTCAAATACATCTCAAAGGGGGCTGATAGAATTCGGTTTGCAATAACCGCGGATACAAACACAATAGACGCTCAATCAAGTACGGACTCGCAAATTGTTGATGAAGTCTCTAATTACCTTGATGGAAGATTTATTTGTCCGCATGAAGCTTCGTGGAGGATTCTGTCATTTCCAATACATCATAGAAATCCACCTGTTTAAATTTTGGCTGTTCACCTTGAAGGCAAACAAAATCTAACCTTTAGGCAATCACAAAGGCTTCATGATGTAGTCAGCAATGCAAATGTAGGAAAAACTACATTAACTGAATGGCTTGCAAATAACTACACTGAATCGCATGCACAAACTGTGTTATCTAACTCTGGAACAGACCTTCTCTACCTAGATTATTTAACCAGGTATAGATGGGATTTACCAACAAAATCATGGGTTCGTAGAAAATCCAAAAGGCTGCCGGCGGTTGGTAGACTTACATACATTCATCCTTCATGCGGTGAATTGTTTTATTTAAGAATGTTGTTGGGTTACCAAAAAGGCTGTTGTACATTTGCTGATATCAGAACTGTTTCTGGAGACGTTTTACCAACATTTAGAGCGGCATGTGAGAGGTTGGGCTTGATTGGAGATGATAAAGAATGGTCTACTACAATTGCATAGGCGGTAGAATGGGCAACAGCTGCAGAGATACCATTTTTTGTAAACATTCTATTATATTGCGATGTATGTAACCCAGTAACTCTATGGGATGAAAACTGGAAAAAGATGGGGGAGGACTTCATGTACAGGACTGATCGTGCAATATGTGACTCATCATGTGCCGTAGATGTTGGAGACCTCAAACAATATGTCTTGTATGAGCTTGAATTGCTTTTGAATTCAAATGCTACACCACGGTCGTTAGCTGATTTTGGCCTGCCTATTCCAGCTTTATCCACAGTTTCAATGCTTAGGAATACGTTGTTGCTTGAAGAAAAAAGTTATGACAGAGAGTCATTGCATGTTGAGCATATGTCCTTAAGGGCTACTCTTCAACCTGAACAGAAAGAAATCTATGATATAGTTGTTGATTCATTCAGGGATTCTACTCAGACAATATTATTTGTGTACGGTCACGGCGGATCTGGTAAGACATACCTTTGGAAAACTCTAATAGCAGCATTTAGATCTATAGGTCAATTTGTTTTAGCAGTTGCTGCATCAGGGATAGCTTCCCTGCTGCTTCCATCGGGTCGAACTGCGCACTCAAGATTCAAGATTCCACTAGAATTAATTGATGAATCTGTCTGCCATGTAAAAAAACACAAACCTATCATTACTTCTGTTGGAAACAAGTCTTATAATATGGGATGAGGCCCTTATGAGTGATCGTAGATGCTTTGAATGCCTAGACAAAACGTTGAGAGATTTAACTGGCAATGCTGGCTGTCCATTTGGAGGAAAATCAGTTTTGTTAGGAGGCGATTTTAGACAAACGCTACCTGTGCGGCCAAAATCCACAAAAGCAGATGTCATTGCATCTTGTCTTCCAAGATCATATTTGTGGAAACATTTTACCATCTATAAACTTCATGTTAACCTCAGGGTTGCAACCTCCTCTTCTGAAATAGCGACAACTTCACAGATTCAATCATTTTCTGATTGGCTGTTAAAAATAGGCGACGACAAAGAGGGTTCTCCGGTAAAAGCTGGCCTGAATGATGTTAGAGTTATTGATATTCCACCACAAATGCTTATCAGAGGCAGCGAGTGTAACGCCCCGAAATTTCCCGAAACGAGCCATTTAATAATAATGGGCTTTTAAGGGTTAATTTAAGAAATAAAGGAGTAAATTAGTGGGTTATGGATCAAATTAGCCTTAATGGGCTAGACTTGGTGGTTTAAGGGCCCTAATCAGCCCTTAAACATGCATGATCAGATCCATCTCCTCACTTCAACCCTAGCCACCAAAATTTCGTAGAGAGAGAAAGTAGAGAGAGAAAGTGGGAAGAACTCAAGATTTGAGCTTGGAAGATTGAAGGATTGAAGAGCTGGGTGTTTGGAACATCAAAACCCAAGGGAATAGCAACAAAACAAGGTAAGAATCGACCTCTAAGACCTTCGGTAGATCAAACCCGGATTCTAGGGTTTTGGGGTTTTGAAAAAGTTTAAAGAAACACATAAAGGTCGAATTTTTACGTATGAAAACGTGTAAAAAGCTTAGATTTGAGTTCATGGAAGGTAAACTAAGGATTTGGACGTAAAAAGTTAAGATTTTGGGTTAAAAACGGGCTGGATCTGAGTTTTTGTTCATCCAGCGAAACTTGGCCCCGATCCAGCGAATTTAAGTATTCATCCAGCGAAACTGTGCATTTATCCAGCGAAACTAGGAGAATCCTAGCGAAACTACAGTTTCGCTACAGCGAAACTACAGCTTCGCTGATAGTTTCGCTAAGTACTTAGGTTTACCTTAGACATTGCGAAACTAGGAAATTCCAACGAAAGTTGGGCGCTCATGCCAGCGAATCTGTCCAGCGAAACTGACAGAAGTACTGCCCAGCGAAACTGGTAGCGAAACTGCCAGCGAAACTGTCAGCGAAACTACCAGCGAAACTGTGGGCGAAACTATGAAGAAAATGACGTTTTTGCATATTAACTTTCGTGCAGCTAGAGTATTCAGGCTATAGCTTAAGTGACTTAGAATCTAAGCCATTGGACAAGTTCAGGTGAGTTCTAGACCCCTCCTTTACCCGTTTTCAATGTTTTGAGGTGATATGCATACTAAATTACATGCTTTTATGATGACTGTCTTTAAGACCTTTTATCAAGAAAATAATTTTTCCTAAAGAAAAATGTGCCCTTTAAATAGTTCAAAATAATTTTCGGGTGCGCTGACCTGGCAGCCCGGCCCCTGCCAGGGGCGTTGCCCCTTGGACCCCACTAGGGGCTGCCGCCCCTAGAACCCCGCTATCAGGGGCTGCCGCCCCCGAACCCCCGCTGTCCCGCGGAGGGTGAGTTATCTGGTTTATCTCTCATGATTGATGAAATGTGAATGCTTAGACTAAGAGTTTGCTTCTTATTATGTATTGTGTTGTGTTATATTATGTATAACTTAAACATGACAGTGAAACATAAAGAAAGGTTATGAGGCCCATAACATGTACCATGATAAAGTGATAAAGTAAAGCCTTGCAAGCAATTGATAAAGGAGGGTTGCATTCGTTGTACCCTCACCAGTGATAAAGTGATAAAGTATGCTCGAACAGGCAGGTCAATAAGTCCTAAATTGGCATGACAATAATGGCCTGATCGGGTACGGCAGTAAGCCCTTAATTGGCATGTCGGTAAAGTCCTAGGCGAGCCTAGGCACCGATAGTGACAGAGAATTGACGGATAAAGAAGAGTAATAAATAACAATAAATGATAAAGTAATGATAAAGTGATAGCCTGTGTGTATTTATATTTTGATAGACAATGATTATTTTCAACTGATAAAGCTAATATCTCTTACGAAAATTATTTAGTAAGGTAAACCTAGAATTCACTCAGCGAAGCTGACTTTTGTATGCATATCAGTTGACAGGTAAGAGTCAGAGCTTATGGAATAGAGGCATGGGACTGAAGCTTCTTGGCACTAGAAGACTGGCATCCCCGATAAAGAAAAGCTTAAAAGGACATTTAAATAGTTTTGATGTTTAAAGACAATGTTTATAATTTAATTTAACTACGTTGTAATGGGTTGAATTACGGTATATTTTTCCGCTGCAATATATATATTTATACACATATGAGTAAATGATTGCTTTAAATCTATGTTTGCTGTGAATGGCCAACTGTGAGGCTTCCCTGAGAAAGGTGGGCCTTACAGCGAGAATGCTTTGTTTGAGTTGATCAATTTCGTATATGATAAAGAGCATCTGCTAAATCCAACTGCTAATTCTGTTGCAGAACATGCCATCATCTGTCCCAAAAATGAAACTGTGGATGAAATAAATGATATTATGCATAGTTTGTCCTCAGGCGAATGCCGTTCCTATCTAAGCACAGATTCTATGGTTCCACATTCAAGAGATGTAGGAGATATCGATGCCATGTATCCTGTTGAATATCTTAATGTACTCAACTTTAGCGGTATCCCAAAACATTGTTTAAAATTGAAAAAGAATTGCCCTATTATGTTGATACGTAATATAGATCAGAAAAATGGCATGTGTAATGGCACCAGATTATTAGTTTCACAACTGTTACCACGTGTTATTAAGGCACATGTAACAACAGGCACATCTATTGGTCATAGAGTGTACATACCAAGAATTAACTTTGTACATAACGCAAAAGATCTTCCTTTTGTATTTACAAGACGACAATTCCCAGTAAAAACATGCTATGCTATGACAATTAACAAAAGCCAAGGGCTATCTCTAAAAAAAATTGGGATCTATTTACCACAGTCAATTTTCAGCCACGGGTAACTATATGTTGCATTGTCAAGAGCCACTTCCCCAAATTCAATAAAAATACTAACAAAAAAAAGTGTTGAAAATTCCGACAATAAAACATTAAATATTGTATATACCGAATTGCTAAATGAACTTGATACAGACCAGGTTAACCTTCTTTTTAGATATATTTATTAGAAAAATATATAGATACTTTATTTGTGTATTGCCAGAATAGACGCTGCTTTGAATACCTGCATTGATATCAGCTTATGCCTTTTTAAAACAGGTTCATGATGGAAGAGACAGACATATCAGCTCTCAGACCAGGAGGACCAGTTCCTGACATTGAAGTGCGAGTTGTTCGTTGTTGGAAACCAGCATTCCGTGACAACGAAGCATGCTATATATTTGTAGACAAACAGGTTTTCCCACATCCAACATTTTTTTACATAAATCAGTAAGGTTAGAATACATATGTCTGTCATAACACATAACAACTAATTGACATGTATACTATTAGAACCCATGTAATCAAAGTTTCTTTTTCACAGGGAATTCGCATACAGGCTTTAGCAAAAGGAGCAGATCAACGATCAGTAGCTTCAAAGCTCCACGTACGTCGATGTTACAAAGTTCAGGGATATGCATGTACTGACCTAGACAAGTATACGTCAACATTATCTCATCCAGCATATATGCGTATCGGGATTGCAACTGTGTTTACACCAATAGCCGATACACATGAATTACCATATGACTACTTTGAGTTTGCAAGTCGTGAGAGAGTTGAACAGATTCAACAACATATGAGAGATAACCAACAGAGAGAAAACAGGGGTGTCATAGGTAAAAACAATATCCAACTTACTAGCTCAAATTTCTTTGTATGCATACGCATTAAACTATCACCTCTCTCGATGCAGACTACATAGGAATTCTACAACAAATGCAAGATTACTGTTAAAAGGATGGAAGACCATACGTGACTATGAAGTTGAAAGACTGCAGGTAAAATATCTAAAAACTTTTGCTATTATCTTTAAATGTATGCAGAAAGGCTGAGTACATAAAATGATCTTCCATGTATATCACACATGCTGCTCTTGCAGGAACAAAGATATCAGCGTTACGCTTTGGGAAGAAATAGCAACATCCCCTGACAGATTTCCAAGAGTGTCAATAGAAACATCTGTAAAACCCGTGATTATTGCTTTAACCGCAATGAAAGTGACAGACTTCATGGTTATGCAACTCTTACTTTCATATTATACTTCGCCTCATCTAACATTGGTGTCTCAGTAGCCTTTAATATAAACCAAATGAAAACAGATGTACATGTTACTTGTAATATTCTTTGTGTCTACTATGGGAATAAGTACACATGAATATTTGAAATTATATCTGAATGTTTTCTAATAGTTTCATTAAATGCGTAATATTTATTGCAAGAACAGGTAAATTACGGCTTCAGTCAACAAGCGCAACACATATATATCTCAGCCCGTCTTCCATGGAAACACGCCTGCTACTAGACCTGTAAGAATCATCCACACTTCTCCCATTGTATGAGCTGGAAAAATTCTAAACATTTGCAAAACAGGTTTCAAACGCAGGACACATAGGCAGAAGATCCAACTTCCAATACACCTATTGGCACCGAGACACAACTTGGGATGAACAGCAGCGTAACCATATCTGAACTTATGGTGAAAAACACAGATGAACTTTCGGTATGAATCAACCTGTGAAATTCAAAAAAAAAACTACTCCCATTAGAACAATACACCTATTAAAATAACATGCTCATTAACTCTCAAACGCAGGGACAAATATTCATCTTGAACGCAGCAGTAATAGACTTACCCACAAATGCAGAATGGCACCACATAGGATGCCCAAATTGCAATCAAAACCTTCTGAAAGCAGGGAACCTTTGGTTTTGCTCAACGCATGGCAACTATGACATCACCCCTACATGTAAGAATACATTTATTGTTAAACATACTACGTATAACACAATAATAACATATAAAATTCTGCAGATATCGTCTCACAGCAACAATCTCTGATGGTACTGGGAACCTTCCTGCAACAATCTATAACAAAGCATCAGAAACTTTACTAGGAATGCCATGCTCTGAGATGCTAGCAATGCCACAAGCAGACAACATATTACAATCCATCATAGACAAACATGCACTATTCCATATTAAAGTCCAGAAAAATATTAGAACAGGTTTTGTTAGATGTACTGTACACAAAGTAGAACACATCCAGCCCAACACACCAGCACCAAACACTCCAGCACCAGCACCTCTAACGCAAAAAGAACATCCAGAATCATTAGCGAAAAGAAGCCTGTTCCAGAAGCAAGGTAAACAGTAGGACAATTGTCCAATCTCTTAAATTCAACACATAATGTTTTAACAACATTTCTTTCATGCAACAGATAAAAAAATTGGGATGAAACCCAAAAAGGACTGAATCAACCATGACAACTTAATGACTTGGCTTTTGGATCATTGCGTAGCAACCAATCAACTGACTTTTGAAGTACGGCGCTCTAATTTTTTGTCGTGCAGCGGAATGCAGCAGTCTAGCATAACACTGAACTCACATCATGTAACCAAATATCTACGTCATAATCTTTTGTAATTCCGTATGCAAAATTACTTCGCGCAACGCGCGCAATGAAATCCTACTAGTTTATGTAATAAAGGATTTAATATAATGATGAAATTCATATAATTAGATAAAAGATTATGAATAATGGTTGAATAAGAAAATGCATTATGCTTTCTTAACTTCTCCTATAATTAACCTCTCCTTACTCACTCTCTTAAACCATGATATGCTTTTAAATTTAAAAATTAAAAACCATAATCCTTCTCGGCACGTACATATCCCTTCTTCCCGGTATAAAGCCTCTTCAAATCTCTGTTTGGTTCGGAAAAAATCATATAATATGAGAACATGAAGACGATTTTTGGTTGGGAGAATCTCTTGTAAATCAGTTTCCTAGATTATTTATACTTGAATTTAAAAAGATGTGAAAGTTTGTGATCAATGGGTAAATGACACCCCTTCTTCGCAGTGGTGATTCATTTTTTAACGATCTTCATAATTTGAAGGAAGGAAGGAAGGAGATAAATTGTGTTGGTCTTTTGATGATGTTGATTACTATTTTTTGATCAAATCGAATATTCGAAGTCAAATTGATTGGATGCTTTTTTTCTGGATTGGAGTATGCAAATGACTTGTAATAATATTGTTTGTTTAAAAGTTTACATTTGGAGGTGGACTTTCCTATAGTTAGGATGGATTGGTGCAAAAACTTATGCTTTATTTATAGAAAATCTTGGACGGCCCTTCTCGTTTTTTTTGTTAGTTTGCCTTGTTTCCTTCAAGTGGTTAAAGAAAAAGTAATCCCACTTTAAACTAAAATGATCTTGATGACAGAAAACCACCAATATTCTTCAACTATAACTAATGTTTGCCCTTGATAAATTATGTTTGATCAGACTTTGATTAAAAAGCTACTTTACGATCATAGTACAAAAAGGCTCTTTTGGAGCGGTTGAAAAATTAAATTTAGAGCGATTTTAGGAAAAACCGCTTCAAAACAGATTCTAATATTCAAAATGCCTCAAAAAAATGAAACCGCCTAAAAAAAGTGAGCATTTAAAGCGATTTATAGGAACACGCCTCAAAAAATCATCTTTTATAACGGTTATAAGAATACCGCCTCAAAAAAAGACCCACGATAGGATTTCAATATTTTCCGCTCAATATTTTAGCTCTCCCCACAAATAAATGGATTTCCCTCCCCATAACCCTAATTAAACCACTCTCTTTTCTTCACCCCAAATTGTTCGACCATTTTGAACCCCCACTCCCTTAAATCCTCAATCAAACTCATGAAAATTCTAGAAAATTCTCACGTCTTGTTGATGCTCACATTGAAATCAGCTTATATCAAAACGACTCCTCTTTCTACCCATATGCGGTGGAGTGCACCACCATCGGAGCTTGCATATGACTCATCATCTTCGTCTCGTCAACCCAAATGCGATGGGGTGGCAAGGTAAGGTTTTTGCATTTTGTAAGCTTAATAAATTAACTGGACATCATCTTGATTTTTTGGACTCTTTCGGCTAAGCGAGACCATATGTTAGTGTTCCTGCGGATCTTCAGGTAATTATTTAATGTTATGCTTTGCACTACGCATTTATTGGATTGAAGATTTATATATTCTGAAAGGGTTCTTCACATTCGTTGCAGGAACATTGATGCATTTCTTTTCGGAACCCACACCTACACACATGTATTACACTTGATTTGGCCCTTCATATTCATTTTATAAATATCAAGTTCTTTAATACACTTTCTAATTTAATTATATTTTTTTTTGTTTTGCAGAAAAGAAACAAGGATTTGTCAGAATAGAAGTATTTAAGTATTTGATTTTGAATATATATATATGTGTAATTTTGGATGTATATCTATAATTGTAAATCATAAAAATATATGTTAAATTGTATAAATTTAATGTTGCAAATATATTTTATAAAGTTTAACTGATAATATTTTGTTTGTGATTGAAGCTGTTTTTGCTACATTCTTGGAGGGCTTGACTGTAATAAGATAATATTATGAGGACTACAGTTTTTAACACTAAATGTAATCGTTATGTAAATGTATCCATTTTTATACAATATTTTATAATTGTAACAAGTTCTTGCTTTTTTGTTTACGTGCTCTTGGAATATATATAATAGTTCTCTTTATTAATATTGAAAAAGTAAATGAAAGGGTCTTCTGAAGCTTTCAATAAATATTATTTAAAAAGTGAATATTACTTAATGAAGCGGTCGACTGATTTTTGAAACGATTCAACAAGTTTTATTTGATAATTGAATATCATTTAATGAAGTGGTTTATTATGTTTTTGGGCGGTTTGGAAACCGCCTCAAAAGATATTATGATTTTTTGGATCGTAGTCTTTTGAGGCGGGCAAAAACCGCTTGAAATGCAATTTTTCACCGCCTCATAAAATCAATAATGTACTAGTAGATATATTTGTTTCATGCATTATCAAAGTGAAATCTTATATCACACATTGAAGAACCAGCCAGGTGTTATATTAAGGATTCATTTCATTTGAAGCAAGTCCCATTATAATGTTTTGCTATCTTTTTTAGAGCACTCATAACTATGTCAAACATTTTAAAATAAAAATACAAAAGGAAAATAAATTACAATACACAATCAAATAGAGGAAAACACAAGAAAATGATTAAATGTCAACGACTATTCATGTTCAACTCAAGCTGCTTATAATAAATTACATGTATCTTTTAAGAGAACGTGCCAATCTCCAAAGATATGATATTCGAAGAAGTGTGTAGTGGCGGCGAAGATTTAAGCACCTAAAATCAAACCTAAAACATTAGTTGGAAAAAGCTCTCATTATTGGCTATATTTGCAGTTCGGGGAGTAAAAGTACATGTTCCTGTATATATGCAGATGTAGAATAATACATATTTTGGTATATTTGCAGGATACGATACTTTTGTTTCCTCTATTAGAAAAGTATAAACTTCTAGTTCGTTATCTATTAGATCCACATAATCTTTGTCACGTTACATGCTAGCTGCGGCGGTATAGTGATTTCTTGAAGGACGGCAAAGCAAACCCTAACAGTAACATTATAAAATCAAATTGAACTTATAGTATATGGTGTCGGTCGAGAATATGTGTGACTAAAATCTTGGACCCAATACATGCACACACAAGAAGCATGTGGTTTAAAGCAAATGGGACCTAATAATTACCTATAAGGATATTGCAGCTAGGATAGTTAAAATTTGATACGCCAACATCAAAAGTAACAAAATGAAATACATCTTGTTAAAGTTTTCTCAACATAAGATTACAGAAAGGATGTAAAATCAATTTTAGCAAAATCAAGTCAAATAATTGTCACAGAAAATCGTAATCTGACAACCAAAGACGTGGATTAATTTAACGGAAGGATCATACACATTGTATTTAACTATTTTTTTATCCCTTCGGTAAGTTTTATCTCATTATTTAGAGTTAATTACATGATTGGTCCCAGTGTTTTACCCATATTACAATATTGGTTCCAACTTTTGAAAAATTACAGGTTTAGTTCTTACTTTTTATTAAACCGTAACATATATAGTCATTGACACTAACTTAGTTAACTTTCTCAGTTAAGTTGATGTGAAAAAACCACAATACCCCTAAACTAAAAAACAAAAATTAAAAATATGGTGTGCGTGTGTGTGTGTGTATATATATATATATATATTAATTTAAATACGTCGGTCCCCATTTCATTTAATAAAACAATATATATATACACACACAATCAGAAAGTTCCGCCCATCCACCACCAGAAAGTCGATCACCATCCCCTTCACTGCCTTTGCTACCACCCCCACCACCACCTCTGCTGACATTCCCGCCTTCGCCATCGCCGCCGTGTACACCGATTTCGAATCATCATCGGGTAAGATGCATACGTGTCTGCCGGAGGTGTGAATACTCGCCACCGCTGACCCGATGCTTGTTGTGGTCACATCACCTGAACACCATGTTTCCACGATGAGCTTCGCATTCCAGCCGGCTGCCATGGCGGATATCAGCTCCGCTACACTTGATCCTTTGAAAATCTTGCACTTTTAAAGAGAATTTACAGACAATTGATTAGAAAATGATGGAAGAGAATCAAAGATTAAGAATGATGAAATGAATTAGATTAAGGGGTCGTGGGTTGTGACAACCCTAAATTTTTTTTTGTTATAATCTTACGTCAAAATTTTTATATTATATAGACGATTATATTTATGTTACAATTACATTAATATTATGTCTAGTATATATATATATAGATAGAGTATACATATGCATGTTTGCATGCATATATATTAGCAAATTACGTATGCATGTATGTATATATATCAGAAAATCACACATATATGTATATATACCAAAATTTTACGTATGCATGCTTGCATACATATATGTATATGAAAATTTTAAAGGGTACATGTATACATATAATGGAAGGATGCATGTGTATATGCATGGAAAAGTTTTGTATACTTGTATACATGTACGTTTAGCATGTACATATATGTTTACCTATTTGTACGTATAGTATATTATAAATACATGTATATGTATATACATATCAAGAAAATCAAAACTAAAGCAACACAACCAAAGCTTAAACCTTAAAAACCAAATAAACACCAAACAACCTCGAGACCCTCTCGAACCCATGGACCACCACCCAAAACCACCACCATACCACAACACCACCCGACCATCACCACCACACGCCACCTAGCACCGCCCTACACACCATAAGTCGCCACCACACCACCATAATCATTACTAGAGGATTAGGTGGCAAACTTTAAAGACCACATTCATGAACCTCGGCCAATTCACATGCATGTACCAAAAAAAACATTGCTTCCCTTAGACTGCCACCTAAGTCATTCCCCTGACTAAGTAGTCTTGTTTTCACACCATTGCTTTCACACCATAAACCGCCACCTTAGCATCACCACAACTCGCCACCACACCACCCTAATCATTCCTATAGGAATAATGTGGTAATCTCTCGGCTAAAGTCGTCCTAGAACCGCCACCTTCCCTCTTGACTCACCAAAGCTAGATGTGAACTCATTAATGAGCCACCATCCTAAGAGCCGACCCCTTCTCATCCTTAAAACTCTTGGACACTTTGAAAACATCCACAACCAAACTAATTCTCTTTGTACCTCTCGGTCACTATACCAACCGCGACCAACACCACTTTATTCTCTAGTTTCTGGGTTTTCTTGGAGCACTTCCCGCAACCAACAACAACACACCACAACCATCCCCTTTGGTTGCTCCCTCATCCCCCAGCTTTCAACAACCTTACCACACCACCACCATCAACCGTAGAACAACCATCCCTAACCACGACTCTTAACACCTCCACGGCTCTTTCTCTCGGGTTCACAAAGCAGGAACATCATCAAGATCATCATCCACATGGTTGTAAAAAGTTTAAAAACCTAATGTTGCATATATGTTACAAAACACATAAATAAGTTAGTTTTGGTATTAACACACCAAAACTAACCTTGGAAGTATTTTAAGTTCCTTAATCACAAGTTATAAAAATTCAGAAAACTTGTGATAAAAGGAATATTTTGATTTATAGAAATTAAATCTTGAAATTATTAAGAAAAATCTAGTAAAATACTAAAAAAATACAATTGTGAAATAAACATTGAAAAATCTTTATTTATATACTGAAATATTATTCTGGAGATTTTGGCAAAAGTATGATAAGTAAAACAATTTATACAAATTATTTTAAATAATAAAAATATAGAAAATATCAAAATATAAATAAATTCTTCAAAATTCTGATAAATTCACAGAATGACCCTTTTGAGTTATAAAAGTCTCTGGAATTATTTCAGAATTTATTTCTTTATTATAATTGAGATATGAATTTTTACATCTTCTGTAGTAAAAAATTTTAAATAAATACTTAAGTTATATAATAAAATCTTATAAAATCATAGAAGCAATATTAAATCTGATTTTACATAATATATAAGTTTCATAATTTTTATAATTATATAACTATTATTTCTAAATATTAAGATTATTGTAAAATACTACAGAAACTAATCTGTTACGAGTTAGACCTTGATATATTTATATGATGTTTTATATTATATAATAAATTGTATATAAAATTTTTAGAATTTATCAATTACAGAAACTATTTTTAATCAATTATGGAAATATTGTAAAAATTACAGAAAAGAATCTGTTTGGAGTTAGATAATATAAAAATTATGAGATATTACTAACTATTGAAATAATTTTCTATGAATTTTTGGTGATTTTTGGATAACCGAAGGTAATTTTGATGATTTGTGGAAACTTTGGACAAATTTATAAGTAATTATGTATAATAAATTATTTGTTGGAAATTTTGTGATAACATTTCTGGATTATCTTATAGCTGAACTTCCAAAAGATACTTACATCTGAGGTTCTGAAAATTTTAAAGAAAATTATGTCTGACACTGTGAACTATTTTATAGGTTCAAGTTTGAAGACACGGTGAGTTTCATAGCCCCATTTTGATCCTTTTGGTATTCATAAAGTTTTTGGGGGAAAAAGCATACTAATTGGTTTAATGTACTATTTTTGAAAATATTTTGATACTTACTGTCATTTGTGATACAACCATTAATTCGAATGAGGAACCATCCGATAATATTAGTAGCGCTACTTAGGAGAATATTTGCACCAACAGAATGAGTATTACTGCTATTTTCCTGCACCTAACTGAATGAGGGCTGAGATGTAATATTATCTGATTTTGTGAATTATTTCGTAACAGTATGATTATATTGTGAGCAGGTTTGGTAGTAATTGGTGCATTAACAAAATATTTTGTTTAGATATAAACCTATGTTTCTCACCAACGTTTTGTTGACTGGTTTAAGTATGCTTTTTCAGAAAACAATGAGTAACTCTTTTGACTGTAGCTTTGAAGTACACAATGGTTGGGGTGAAGTGATCGGAAGGGTATGTGTCACGTTAACCGTCAACATCGTTGACGGTAATGTGTACGTTGACGCACACTTCCACCGATTCTAAAGACATGTTGTAGTCCAGTTGTAGAATAATTATATCTAATTTTGAAAACTATGTATAAGATGTAATTCCAAAGGTTATAAATAAAAGCATGTCTTATGTTGTGTTTTTATGTATATATATAATTATTGTGTTTACTTCACTATAATTAATGTACTCTGATAAAGCAAGTCACACCCGAACCGCATTTCACGCATCCGCCGGGATGTGACAGGTTGGTATCAGAGCCATTGTTTATAGGGAATTAGATATTTTCAAAATATCTAGACTATAACCATAAGCTCAAAATATACTTAGAATTATTTTTAAGATTTTATTTGAATTATGTGGATTATGTGAAATTTTGTGATTTTATGAGTAAGATTCTAACAAAATTTTAACAGTTATTTGACTAACCATTTTGTGAAATATTGTTAAGAAATCCGTGCAGTTATGAATTCAAATAGTTACCACTACGAGACCGATCATTCCGAATGTCCAGACCATAGCAACTTTAAGGAAATAACTCCTGAACCAGAACTTCAACAAGCTATGGAAATTCCTCAACTGGAAAAGGGATCAAAATTTTATGTTCAACGTGCACCAGTACACGTGGGAGGATATACAATTAAGACTCCTAGGAAAAAGATACAACGTGGGCACAAGTTTATAGCTAAGCAAACTGAGGATTTAGAAATACAACCTTCTGATTCCTTTGAAGGTCAAAATAAGGGCACTAAAAGGCAAGAGTTGGATCAGGTGAAGACAGCTCGACAAACTCTTAGGAAACTTAAGAAAATACAACTAGGAATCTGGAAAATCCAGAAGGACATCAAAAAGCTCAACACGCCCAAGAAAAGTATCTTCACAAGGATCTGGAAATGGATTCGCAGGGACTAGAAGACTGTAGACTAACCTATAAGAACTTAACTGATATATGTACTTTTATGTTAAAATATTTATTTGATATGTGTTAAATAATTTTGTGTTAGAATATTTATTTATGATACTAATGCTAAAATTCAATATAGTGAATCATGCCGCCAAAAAGAAACACTCAGCCTGTCCGGAGAACAGCTCGAGTAGGACGACCCAGAACTAGACTTGGGGAAAGAAACGCCCATAAACATTGATACAAGTGAGAATTCTAGGATTTCTCAGATGATAGCCCAACAAATAGAAGCTACCCTACCTACCTTAATAACCCAACTCCAGCAAAATCTAAATTTTGGAACCACCACACACCCACCAGTAGGGCCTGAAAATATTATCCCAGAAGAACGACAGGAAGAGGAGATTCTGAATGGAGTCTCAAAGGGATATTCTTACAAGACCTTCATGTCTTGCAGACCCCGAGAATTTGATGGAAAAGGTGGAGCTGTACAAGCTTTAAGATGGCTAGATGAAATGGAAGGAGTTTTGGAAATCAGTAACTGTGCTGAAAATTTCAAGATGCTATTTGCCTCGCATTCACTAAAGGGAGAAGCACAATCCTGGTGGAAAATGAAAGTACACACTAGGGGTAGGAATGTTATGAATGGGATGAGTTGGGAAGAATTTAGAAATCTAGTAATAGAGAAATACTACCCTTATAATGAGATAGAGAAACTAGAGGCTGAATTCTTAGCACTAGAAATGAAAGGAGCTGCACACCGGGAATATACTGATAGGTATAATGAACTATCCAAGTTAGTACCACATCTGATAACCCCGGAATAAAAAATAATAGGAAGGTATATTTGGGGATTAGTGCCACAAATAAGAGGATTAGTTAAATCTGCAAGAACCAAAACCTTCCAAGAAGCAGTAATTCTGTCAGGAATTCTGACAGATGAGATGATCAGAAATGGATCATTAAGTCACCCACAGGTAGGAGAGAAAAGGAAATGGACTGAAAACCACTCTAGAAGAAGATTTGGAGAAAGCTCCTAGAAAAGAATAACCCGACCTCCACCAAGAAGTTTCTTGGGAACAACTCAGGGGAAGGAAATGGATAAACCACCACAGTGTAATATCTGCCAAAGATATCATACAGGGAACTGTATGACAGTGGTTTGCTATAACTGCAAAAAGAAGGGACACATTTCTCGAGACTGCAAAAACCCTACCAACCCTAAAACAGTCTGCTTTCAGTGTGAAAGTGAAAATCATTTTCGTAATGAATGTCCACAACGAAAGGGCAAGGCTCCAGCTAACCAGAACAACCCCCGTGGAAGGGCCTTTGTGATACAAGCTGACGAAGCTCGTCATGAACCGGAAGTAGTCACGGGTACGTTCCTTATCAATAACCAGTACGCTAAAGTATTATTTAATACAGGAGAAACTCGTAGTTTTGTTTCACAAACTTTTAGACCATCACTTAGTTTAACATCTGAGAAATTAAGTGACAGCTATGTGATAGAATTAGCTGACGGTAAAATAATAGAAGCTGATGAAATCATTCCTAATTGCATTTTGAATTTAGATGAATATTGTTTTGATATAAATCTGATACCTATTAAGTTAGGAGGATTTGATATCGTAGTAGGAATGGATTGGTTGAGTAAAAATCATGCTGAAATCATTTGTGATAAGAAAATGATAAGAATTCCTTTGATTAAGGAAGACAAAACTCTCTGCATATATGGTGATAGACCAAATAATATTGTGAAACTAATTTCTTGTGAAAAAGCACAAAAATGCTTAAATAAGAAATGTTTAGCTTTCTTGGCTCACATAGTTGATGCAAAGCTTGATAAGGAAAATTTGGAAAGTGTTCCTGTTATAAATGAGTACTCTAATGTTTTTCCTGATGAATTACTTGGATTACCACCCCTCGTCAGGTCGAATTTAAAATAGAATTAATACCAGGAACAACCCCTATTGCCAAAGCACCCTATCGTTTAGCACAAACTGAAATGAAAGAACTTATGACTCAATTACAGGAATTATTAGATAAGGGATTTATACATCCTAGTGTATCCCCTTGGGGAGCACCAGTTCTCTTTGTTAAAAAGAAAGATAGAACTTTTAGGATGTGTATCGATTATAGAGAACTCAATAAGGTTACCATAAAGAATAGGTATCCTCTCCCTAGAATTGATGATTTGTTTGACCAATTACAGGGATCTAGTTATTTCTCGAAAATAGATTTAAGATCTGGATATATCAATTAAGAGTACAGGAAGACGATATTTTTAAGACTGCATTCAGAACTAGGTATGGACATTATGAATTCCTCGTAATGTCATTTGGGTTAACCAATGCTCCAGCAGTATTTATGGATTTAATGAATAGAGTGTGTAAACCTTATTTGGATAAATTCGTTATAGTCTTCATAGATGATACTCTGATCTATTCTAAGAATAAGGAAGACCACGAACAACACTCGAGGTTAATTTTGGAATTACTTCGAAAGGAAAAGTTATATGCAAAATTCTCAAAATGTGAATTTTGGAAAAGAGAAGTATAATTCCTCGGGCATATACTCAACAAGAATGGGATTCAAGTTGATCCAGCAAAGATTGAGAGATTAGCAAGAATTTACATAAAAGAAATTGTGTCCAGACATGGAATACCTGTATCCATTATATTAGATAGAGATAGTAGATTTACTTCTAGGTTCTGACAAACTTTACAAAAAGCCTTAGGAACCCAAGAAAATTTAAGTACAGCCTATCATCCACAGACTGATGGACAAAGTGAAAGAACAATACAAACCCTAGAAGATATGCTAAGAGCTTGTGCTATAGACTTTGGTGGAAATTGGGATAGTCACTTACTATTAATAGAATTTTCATACAATAACAGTTATCATTCTAGTATTGGGTTAGCTCCATTTGAAGCTCTGTATGGAAGAAATGTAGATCACCTCTATGTTGGAATGAAATAGGTGATAGACAACTCACAGGTCCTGAACTAATCCAAGAAACCACGGACAAGATCACTGATATTAAAAATAGACTGAAAGCCGCTCGAGATCGACAGAAGAGTTATGCAGACAAACGAAGAAAGCCATTAGAATTTCAAATAGGAGATAGGGTCTATCTGAAGATATCTCCCTCTAAAGGAATCTTTCGGTTTGGAAAATCCAGTAAGTTAAACCCTAGGTATATTGGTCCGTTTAGAATCATTGATAGAATTGGTCCTGTGGCATATAAGTTGGAATTACCTCAAGAATTAAGTGAGGTACACAACACCTTTCATATATCAAACCTCAAGAAATGCCTAACCAATGAGACCTTAGAAGTACCAATTCAAGAAATAAGGTAGATAAGAAACTGCATTTTGTGGAAGAACCAATAGCCATTGTAGGAATAGAAGAAGTTAAGAAGAAATAGAATCCCCATAGTGAAAGTTAAGTGGAATGCAAAGAGAGGACCAGAATACACGTGGGAAAGAGAAGATGAAATCAAGAAGAAATACCCCCACCTATTCAGAGGTAATAATCAGTTAAGTTTTTCTAAAAATTTAAGAAGTCACACTCCAAGGAATTTCGGGACGAAATTCTTTTAACGGGGGGAGAATGTGACAACCCTAAATTTTTTATGTTATAATCTTACATCAAAAATTTTATATTATATAGAAGATTATATTTATGTTGCATTTACATTAATATTATGTCTAGTATATATATATATATATATATATATATATATATATATATATATGGAGTATACATATGCATGTTTGCATGCATATATATTAGCAAATTACGTATGCATGTATGTATATATCAGAAAATCACACATACATGTATATATACCAAAATTTTACATATGCATGCTTGCATACATATATGTATATGAAAAATTTAAAGGGTACATGTATATATATAATGGAAGGATGCATGTGTATATGCATGGAAAAGTTTTGTATACTTGTATACATGTACGTTTAGCGTGTACATATATGTTTACCTATTTGTACGTATAGTATATTATAAATACATGTATATGTATATACACATCAAGAAAATCAAAACTAAAGCAACACAACCAAAGCTTAAACCTTAAAAACCAAAATAAACACCAAACCACCTCGAGACCCTCTCGAACCCTCAGACCACCACCCGAAACCACCACCATACCACAACACCACCCGACCATCACCACCACATGCCACCTAGCACCGCCCTACACACTATAAGTCGCCACCACACGACCATAATCATTATTAGAGGATTAGGTGGAAAACTTTAAAGACCACATTCATGAACCTCGGCCAATTCACATGCATGTACCAAAACCACATTGCTTCCCTTAAACCGCCACCTAAGTCATTCCCTTGACTAAGTAGTCTTGTTTTCACACCATTGCTTTCACACCATAAACCGCCACCTTAGCATCACCACAACTCTCCACCACACCACCTTAATCATTCCTATAGGAATAATGTGGCAATCTCTCGGCTAAAGTCATCCTAGAACCACCACCTTACCTCTTCACTCACCAAAGCTAGATGTGAACTCATTAATGAGCCACCATCCTAAGAGCCGACCCCTTCTCATCCTTAAAACTCTTGGACACTTTGAAAACATCCACAACCAAACTAATTCTCTTTGTACCTCTCGGTTACTATACCAACCGCGACCGACACCACTTTATTCTCTAGTTTCTGGGTTTTCTTGGAGCACTTCCCGTAACCAACAACAACACACCACAACCATCCCCTTTGGTTGCTCCCTCATCCCTCGGCTTTCAACAACCCTACCACACCACCACCATCAACTGTAGAACAAACCATCCCTAACCATGACCCTTACCACCTCCACGACTCTTTCTCTCGGGTTCACAAAGCAGGAACATCATCAAGATCATCATCCACAAGGTTGTAAAAAGTTTAAAAACCTAATGTTGCATATATGTTACAAAACACATAAATAAGTTAGTTTTGGTATTAACACACCAAAACCAACCTTGGAAGTATTTTAAGTTCCTTAATCATAAGTTATAAAAATTCAGAAAACTTGTGATAAAAGGAATATTTTGATTTATAGAAATTAAATCTTGAAATTATTAAGAAAAATCTAGTAAAATACTAAATAAATGCAATTGTGGGAATAAACATTGAAAAATATTTATTTATATACTGAAATATTATTCTGGAGATTTTGGCCAAAGTATGATAAGTAAAACAATTTATACAAATTATTTTAAATAATAAAAATATAGAAAATATCAAAATATAAATAAATTTGGGAAAATTCTGATAAATTCACAGAATGACCCTTTTGAGTTATAAAAGTCTCTGGAATTATTTCAGAATTTATTTCTTTATTATATTTGAGATATGAATTTTTATATGTTCTGTAGTAGAAAAATTTAAATAAATACTTAAGTTATATAATAATTTCTTATAAAATCATGGAACCAATATTAAATCTGAGTCTACATAATATATAAATTTCATAAGTTTTGGAATATAACTATTTTTTCTAAATATTAAGATTATTGTAAAATACTACAGAAACTAATCTGTTACGAGTTAGACCTTGATATATTTATATAATGTTTTATATATATAGTAAATTGTCTATAAAATTTTTAGAATTTATCAATTACAGAAACTATTTTAATCAATTATGGAAATATTGTAAAAATTACAGAAAAGAATCTGTTTGGAGTTAGATAATATAAAAATTATGAGATATTACTAACTGTTGAAAGAATATTCTATGAATTTTGGTGATTTTTGGATAACCGAAGGTAATTTGATGATTTGTGGAAACTTTGGACAAATTTATAAGTAATTATGTATAATAAATTATTTGTTGGAAATTTTGTGATAACATTTCTGGATTATCTTATAGCTGAACTTCTAAAAGATACTTACATTTGAGGTTCTGAAAATTTTAAAGAAAATTATGTTTGACACTGTGAACTATTTTATAGGTTCAAGTTTGAAGACACGGTGAGTTTCATAGCCCCATTTTAATCTTTTTGGTATTCATAAAGTTTTTGGGGAAAAAAGCATACTAATTGGTTTGATGTACTATTTTTGAAAATATTTTGATACTTACTGTCATTTGTGATACAACCATTAATTCGAATGATGAACCATCCGATAATATTAGTAGCGCTACTTAGGAGAATATTTGCACCAACAGAATGAGTATTACTGCTATTTTCCTGCACCTAACCGAATGAGGGTTGAGATGTAATATTATCTGATTTTGTGAATTATTTCGTAACAGTATGATTATATTGTGAGCAGGTTTGGTTGTAACTGGTGCATCAACAAAATATTTTATTTAGATATAAACCTATGTTTCTCACCAACGTTTTGTTGACTGGTTTAAGTATACTTTTTCAGGAAACAATGAGTAACTCTTTTGACTGTAGCTTTGAAGTACACAATGGTTGGGATGAAGTGATCGGAAGGGTATGTGTCACGTTAACCGTCAACATCGTTAACGGTAGTGTGTACGTTGACGCACACTTCCACCGATTCTAAAGACATGCTGTAGTTCAGTTGTAGAATAGTTATATCTAATTTTGAAAACTATGTATAAGATTAATTCCAAGGTTATAAATAAAAGCATGTCTTATGTTGTGTTTTATGTATATATATAATTATTATGTTTACTTCACTATAATTATTGTGTTTACTTCACTATAACTAATGTACTCTGATAAAGCAAGTCACACCCGAACCGCATTTCACGCTTCCGCCGGGATGTGACATGGGCTTATGGATTTAACGGTGCCGACTAACGCTTTTGGTGCAATTTCCTGCGACCAAACGAGCTTCATCGTCTTCTCCGATCAACTTCTTATTCTTCCTTTTCAACTTGTGTGTGTTTAATTTTGCCGTGTGGTAGGGGTCTATGTTTTTCATATGGAAAATTGTTGCCTTGGGAGTTGATCGGTGGGAGTTGGTCGGCGGGGTAGTGGCCGGCGGTGGGATGAAACACCGGCGGTGGTGTGCGAAGGGGAGGGGGTGGTTGGGTTTTCAATGTAGTCAACTCAAGTTTCTTCTCAAAGCCATTGTCAGCTCGAGCATTGGCGAAGAATCCTACGCCCCAAGATGGAGTTTGAAGGTCGCCGGTTGCCGGTGGTTAGGGTGTTTGAAGGGTGGGAGTCGGAGTTGCAGAGGTGGGGGTTAGTGTGTTTGTATATATATTAAAAAAAGTGGGTCTTACCCGTTTTTATTATTATTTTGTTTATTTTGTCTTTTATTAAAGGGTAAAAATGACTTTTCACATTCAGTTAACAGCAAAAAACTAACGGTCATCCACTTTAGGGACTAATACTATTACGGTTTGGTAAACAGTTGGGATCAAACCTGTAATTTCTCAAAAGTTGGGACCAATATTGCAATATGAGCAAACCAAAAGGACCAATCGTAATTAACTCCATTATTATTTCTTATTAAAATTTTGAATTAACATAACTAGTCAAGTAGCATCTATTTGACACAGTATCAACTCAATATTTATGGTATAGAAAATAACATAATTAACTTCAACATAATCAATTGTAAAAGCATGGATTAAATAATTAACAAGTAAAAATATACTAAAATCAATTGTAATAATAGATTATAATCAAAACAGTCAACAATAGATTAAACTGACAAAAGAACAATAATAAATTAAAACAATTAGGCATAAATTAAGATCACACGATAATAGTTAGTAGATTAGGTGATTATATGCAAAAAAAATTAAAATTAATAAACCTAAAATAACTATCAACAGTGAATAATCGATTAATTTATAATAAACCAAGTTTCATAAGTTAATCTTGATGAACCAAAACAAGTCAAGAACTAATTGAAGTACTGAAGACTAAAGGGTTGAGTTAGTGAAGTACTGATGGCTGAAGGCTCGAGTGATTGAAATACAAAAGGCTAGATATACTGATATGCAGATGCGACTCAACACATATTGCGGCTCAAAGCGAACTATGAAATCTGGGTAGTTTTTGTGAAAGAAAAAAAGTCATTCTTTTTATTATATATATATATATATAAATCATAAAACTCTTCTTACCAACATACTCTTCTTCTCAGCAAGCTCTCTTTCTTCTAAAACAATTACAAGAATACTATAAATAAACATTCAATCATTTTGTTATCCCTTCTCATTTCTTTCCAAAGAATCAAATACTGATTAGATTATTACATATGTCACAACTCTCACGAAACCTTAAGAACCTTACGTTCCTTTATTTTGGATTTATTCCTAATCTCTCGGAAACTTTAGCACGTCTATGTGCTGGATAACTGAATAGTTTGCTCACAATGCTTCGTTTACTCACTATGTACGTTGACCCAGTGTTCCAATTTTCGGGACGAAAATTCTTTCAACATGGGGATAATGTGACACCCGGAATTTTTACGTTACGAAACTCCGTTAGTCTCGTTAAGTCTTGCATACACGTGTCTTGAGCACACACTGGTTATCGTTTAACGTTGGTGACCTAATGATAATTAATAATGTTAGATTAATGATAATTTAACTGATTATGTGATTATTACGTTATGTTTATGTGCTTGTGTGTTTTACATGTAAATTGAGAATTAATCGCGTAACGTGGAAACGTGTGTATAAATTTGTATGTTTTGTGTTTTATAAAGATTAAATGTGTAATTGTTACCATGAGTTTTATATTTAATTATTGTAGTTAAAAACCATTTAAAAAGTATTTAAAGGGATGCCTTTTATAGAATGCAAAACACTCGGGTCCAAAGGGTAAATATGCAAAATTAAAAGGGATAAAACAACCCAAACCCTAAATTCCCACCCCATCGACCGCCTCTCTTCTTCTACACCTTTCCACACTTCAAATTCAGCCAAGAAACACCAAGTTGCTGCGATTTTGGTTCAGATTCAGGCAATACAACAAGATACAAGCATCAATTCGTGTTCTATTGCAAGAATCAAAGGTTAGTTTGATGTGTTGTGTGGGTTCTTTAGGTCGGCCGAAGCTTTAGGGATAAATTGATGTTCTTGGTAATGATTTTTGGGTTAATTTATGATGCTAGTAGTTAGTTTGATGGTATACATCTCATTTGATATCGATTATACAAGAATTATACATTTTGTTGATTTAATTCGTGGGTTTGATTCATGATGAACTCAAATTCGAAATTTAAGTTAATTACATGAAATTGATGGTTGTTTGATGATTTCATGATGTTAGTTTGGTTGGATGAATACTAGAATATGTTAATCTTGCAAGGAATCAATGAATTGAAAGTTTTATTCATAAGATACTAATATAGTAGCTATATATGTTGTCAAGAAGGCTGAATTTTTGATGTTATGGATATGTTCATGGTGATAATTAGATATTCTAATAGATGCTATGACCTGTCCTAAAAATGATTTTTGTATTGGAAAATCGTTATGTGGTATGTGGGGTATGACAAATGTGAAATGTGTACACGTTCTGATTTCTGGCAGATTGCATACCCTGTTTTCATCATGACATAACCAAATGAAGACGAATCCAAAAACTGGTTTTCTTGAGTCTAGCATGTTCCTCATGGAGTCTAGTTTTCAAAACATCCAACCTTGTCCAATTTGGACGTGTAAAACGTGAGTTATGATCATTTTAGTGAAGTGTGGTCAGAAACAAACTTTCTGACAGATTCTGAGTCTCATTTTGTATGTGCCACAAACAGGTCATAACAGGTCCAAATGATGTGTTTCTAGTGCCCAAATTGTTTGTTACCGAGTCTAGTTTCCAGAAAGGGTAACTACACTCCAATTGGAGGTGGTTAAGTTGGTGTTTACCTGTTTTGGCTAGAAGGGTCAATTCTGTCCTCTTGGACAGAATCTATGTGTTGACTTGTTTGATGTGCCATTTTCATTTCATAAAACCTGAGACCAAACCCTGTGGTAAAACATTTTTTCTAGGAATCCTCTGAACTCCAGAAAAAGAATTAACCCAATAACTATTTTCAAATGGGAGTTATGCATAATTTGGCAAGCTAACTCTAGCAGCCCTCCGGTTGAGAGTGCTGTAACATTTTGAGTTTTTCTGGTAACTACAGGCCCTTAAAACCTAAAACAACTTTTCACATACTTAATTGACTCATAGGAGAGCCTACTGGAGTTTGTCCTTGGCCTAAATCCTTGGTTGGTTATGTGTTTGACCGTATCTTCCGAACACCTAGAATCTGCCAGAAAACGCAGATTCTGGAAAACGAATACCTACAACCTGTAACATATTTACTTGGCTTTGGCGTGTAATATTAGTACTACTAGAACTTATTTTGATTGTATAAGTTGTGAATTGGACATGTTCTTGATGTTAGGATCATGCTAGAGTATTTATTAAGGATACTTATTGTGATGAAATGTGTTAATTGGTTTGTATCGAACTTGATGATTATGTATGATGTTGAATGATGATTACTAATTAGGACATCATGTTTGGGACTGGAAATTAATTGTTATGATGTATGTTAATCATGCTTGAGGAATGATTATGTTACTTAAAGGAATTACAACTCATAATGTCACCAACGGGTCAAACGGGTCAACCGGGTCAAACATGTCTATTTTTCTGAAACCTTGGGTCTTTGGTTGTGTGTGCTTAGGGTTCCACATGTTCTCTGTTTGCACGTACTTATGTACTTACATGATCTAGGTAACCTCTGAAGGTTGTCAGTTCACTTATTCTCCAAGTAAACTTTAAATAGTTGTTACGCATACCAGGTGAGTTTACAGCCCTACTTTTACTTTATAATCTTTTTGGGGGAGAGAAACATGCTGCTTTCATAAACGTTATATTACATTGGGTTTTTGTAATACTGCATATACATGATACTATGGTGTTATACTTTGCCCTTCGGATCGTTAATATGCAAATAGCGAGGTGATTGTTAGTAGATCTAATGGGATTGACATACCTTGTCCGGGCTAATCGCGCTAGCTTGACTGAAGGTCAAACGGGTGAACGGTTAGCCTGTTTTACAGTGTTGTGGTGGGGAATACTTTATTACTATTGATTACATGTCAGCTCGGTCGCGACTTCATACACATAGTGATTGCTATGGGCTAGCTACCCATTATATGCTTTGATTACTAAATCCAGGAATTGCCTTACTGATACTTACTGTTTTTGATAAACCTGTGAACTCACCAGTCTTGTACTGACTTTTGCATGTTTTCTCTCAGGACATTGAAATGGCACGTTTAGGAGCACAACATCCACTGCATGTCATTCCGCATTCACCCCAAACTGTTTTCAAGATTTAGTTTCATGTACTTTACATAAATTGGATTGGGCGCGTGTTTGCGTGTTCCAAAACCGTTGTTAAATGTTTTCCTGTTTTCGCTTTCGTAATACTTAAATACAAGTTGGTTTATTTCATTATTACTAAGCAACTTATATGATTTGTAGTTGTCGAGTCGTTTGGTGTAACTGATACTTATCTGAGATCCTGGTTATGTCACACGTCTGGCGGTAAAACCCCATTTGTGGAAATTAAGGGTGTGACAACATATGTATTCATATTAAAATATAGATAAAAGTAGTTTTTTCTTTTCAATTTTGGGGGCTCTTAAATTTGAGAGCATAAAGGGTTGTTTTAGTCATTTATACTGTACAAACGCCTTTGTTATTACCAATTATCTTGATATAATATTAACACGTATAATAAGCAATAACATACACGAGGGATATTATAAAACTTGTACTTAACAAACAATTCTATCCCTACTGGAAAAAGGAAACGAGAATATCTATTTCAGAAACTTTAAGTCAAGTTTTAGCTCCTTAAAGGTACACTGGTTCACTAGTTCTCCTACATATTCTCCTACATATTCTCCTACATATTTATTCTCCTACATATTTAAAAAAAAGTTAGAAGAAGCAGTAACATTTTGGGTTTTGTGTTTTGACCACATTATTTATCAGATTTTGCATCTTGTTCCTCCTGTTTTGTTTATATATTCACTCACGTGTTGTAGAGAGAGAAAGTTCCGTGTGTGTTTGATGCTGCCCACTGCCGAGAGACGGCGAGGCAGTTGCCGCCGCTCCGGCTTGGTGGCCGCCTCTCCACTTTGGTGGCCGTTTCCGCGCTGTCAGTTGTCCGTCATCTTTAAACTTGATGGTGTCGGTTGCGGTGGAGGTGTTTTTCTAACGGAACTTAGGATCTACAGGTCTGAGGTTAGATCTGATGCCAGGAGGCGGTGGTGGGTCTGCGCCAGCAGCCGCCGCCGGCATGCTCTGTCACGTTTCTGAGGTCGTTCCTTCTGTTGGAGCATATATAGTCATATATAGTGTGTCCGTCGCTTGACGAATAGTCTAGGCTTAATGTTATACACCTTGTAAACACATGAAACTGGGTCATTCGCAGGAGCATATGCGAATGAGACTCAGTCGTACGACTGAGCCATGCTAATGGACCAGTCGTGCGACTGAGAGATGCGATTGGGGCATTCGTAAGACTGAACCATAAGAATGGTCCAGTCGTACGATTGAACCATACGCATGGTCCAGTCGTACGATTGAACCATACGCATGGTCCAATCACACGAATGGGCCCAGTCGCATCTAATATGGGCCGAGGCCTATATATATACCAGTTTCAATGTGTAGAAACGGAAGGGGTTTTGATAGTGTGCCGGCGCCCAGGCGCTGCCGGATGAGAGGGGAGATCATGCTCGATCTCCCCTTGCTAAAAGTCTTGATTCTTAAGTTGTAACGAGCTTAAAATCGTTATGTTTTATCAATAAAATCATTTGATTATTGTTCGTGTTATTGATTGTCTTTTGGTTTATTACCTTCCGTCAAGAACACGGGCTCGGATGTCTATCAATCCAGCAACTTCACAATTGGTATCAGAGCCGGTTACTGCTGGAATGATCTAACAATCATTCTAGCAACCCGAGCTCTTGATTTCTGGATCAAAGTTCAGATCTTGACGTTAAACCCACTTCGTGTTCTTCGTGTTTTACTCAGATCTGGGTACGTGTGTGTTTCTATGTTAAAATCGAATTCGAAACCACGTTCCTATCACCCTTGCGAATCTGATGATGTCTATCTTGATTCGGTTCACGTAAAATTCGTCAGATTAGGGTTTTGGGCAGCCCTGGCGGCTGCAGATCTGAAAATCTACGTGCAGACCCGTTCATGCGACTGGGCCATACGAATGGACCATTCGTACGACTGGACCATGCGAATGGACCATTCGTACGACTGGACCATGCTAATGGACCATTCGTGCGACTGGACCAGTCGTATGTTCAATCGTGCGACTGGACCAGTCGTATGTTCAATCGCCCGAATGAGCCATCTGCATTGACTCATCCGCATTTGTTCCAGACCAAAAAAAAAGAAAAGAAAAGAAAAGAAAAAAAGTCTGGAACAGTTTCTTGCACGATTTTTTCCCCAAACCATTTTTATCAGTCGGGAAGCCTTCTGAAAAAAGTTTGGTAAAATAAAATTTTTTTGGGAAAATTATCGGGTCATGTATTGTTTCGTCTTTGGGTCAATAGTGAAGATTTTCCTGGAGAGTCTATGTAAGAGTTGAGGATGAGCAAAGGACATTCACCCTGAGGTTCTTATGTCAAACGAGTTCGATGGATACCCCATTATTTGTTGGACTTCCAGAATAGGTGAATGTTGATAGAACACGAAAGAGAGAAGAGAAGATGTCAGCTTTCGGTGCTGATTTTGTAGGGTAGTCAGGAGCATCTGACTATTTATGGGCCAATCAAGTTATATTTATCCGCAAAGAGAGGATTCTCAGTCTTAGGGGGAATCCATGTATAGAGAGATTGAAGACGCAATCAGAAAGTGATGATGTGAGCAGGTTTCTGATGATGAATCTACGTGCATGCTGACTTGTTTGATATTGTCAGCTGTGGATTAGAACCTTCAACCTTTTGCCCAATACACCGTATGAAGACGCCAGGAAAGCACAATGTTTATATATTGGGATATGCTGAATGTGAGGGGGAATTTCTACAGTTGTTAATGTTAATCAGGTTAGACTGTGTGAAGATTGAAGCAATGGAAAACTGTTCATGTCGTTATCTGGAAAAATAAGTCATTTGGGGAATCTTACTGCTATGATGGTGTTCTGCAAAGTAAACGAAAGCTATTGTGCCTAAATTCATTTTCAAGGATATTGTAGTAACCTGACGGATCGGCAATGTTGGCTAATATGGTTGTTCGTTTGATTCTATTGGAAACCAGAGCAAAGATTAACTGAAGATTGTAAGAGGTGTTATCTACTATTCGCAAGCAACGTCCAAGGGGGAATTTGTTGGAGCATATATAGTCATATATAGTGTGTCCGTCGCTTGACGAATAGTCTAGGCTTAATGCTATACACCTTGTAAACACATGAAACTGGGTCATTCGCAGGAGCATATGCGAATGAGACTCAATCGTACGACTGAGCCATGCTAATGGACCAGTGCGATTGGGGCATTCGTAAGACTGAACTATAAGAATGGTCCAGTCGTATGATTGAACCATACGCATGGTCCAGTCGCACGATTGAACCATACGCATGGTCCAATCGCACGAATGGGCCCAGTCGCATCTAATATGGGCCGAGGCCTATATATATACCAGTTTCAATGTGTAGAAACGAAAGGGTTTGATAGTGTGCCCGGCGCCCAGGCACTGCCGGATGAGAGGGGAGATCATGCTCGATCTCCCCTTGCCAAAAGTCTTGATTCTAGAGTTGTAACGAGCTTAAAATCGTTATGTTTTATCAATAAAATCATTCGATTATTGTTCATGTTATTGATTGTCTTTTGGTTTTTATCCTTCCGTCAAGAACATGCTCGGATGTTTACCCGATCCAGCGACCTAACACCTTCTTTCTCTTCTTTGATATGGTGGTTTTCGTTCCATCTTCGCTGAAATAAAGCATGTGTTAAGATGGATGGAGCCCCGTCGCCACCGGTCCGTGGTCGCATTTGATGCCTTGGCGGTGACGGAAGGGATGTATCTTCATCCATGTTTTTAGGATTTCTAATTTCTGATCTGCTCTATGGTTTGCATTTGGGGTTATGGGCCCTTTAGGGTTCCCGATTTCAGATCGAGATGATTTCAATAGTTTCTTGCCAATTGTGATGCTGTCGCATCACTGTATGATGACGGATTCCCCTTTTATTTGTGCATAGATGCATGTTTTGTCACAGTGGTTGTGACGGTGGCGATGGTGGCGGTTGCAGCTACGCCTCCCGTATACGATTTTAGTGTTTTATGCGATATGAAAAATTGTTGGTGTCGATGGTGTTTAACAGTTATGCGTGTGACGTATGTTTGTCTCTGCTGGCTATATCATTGTGTCGATGATGATGAGACCTACTCATCTGAGACTTCTTCTTTTGTGTTGATGCTAATGCTCATCTGAGGCATTGTTGGACCGATATGATCATATGTCGGTGAACAGATAAAGCTATGTTGTTGCTTTAGGCTGATATGGTCTTTTGAATCTGTGGTATACTACACCTGTATCCATGACCTTGCAAGCCCCTCATGGAGGCTTTTGTTAGAACACATGTTTCAAGTCTTAGTATTATGGGTTTTGTGTATTTGTATTTGGCAACTTGAGGCAATGATGACATCTCAAGAATTGTTTGTTGTTTTGCATGGTGACCGTATTCGGTTTGCAACCGCAACATAACATTAACTCTGAGCCTCTATTTTTTATAACAAAATCCAATTTTACATAGTTTGGTCAAGGTCTATTCGAAATAAACAAGCACGATTCAAACAAAATTGTTTTTTTTGTCCGGTATTAAGTATTCCTAGCGTTGTTTTGTTGGAGTTTGGACATTAAATGCATGTGTAGAATTTGTCCGACAATTAACTACTACATTCGTTTGAATATGGTTTAACCCGTCCGTCACACGCGCAACGTGCGTCGAGGGAAATCCACTAGTGTTATGAAATAGAAGTCCGTAACATATATTAATCTACTGTTATATTATATATATTTATCTACTGTCAGCTGTGTTGGTGAAATGTATTAGAGTTTCTTCTTATTTCTAAAAGATGTTAAAATATGTGAATGTTTAATTCAATAACAAGTGATGTTATACTAAGCTGTGATGTTGTATTGGTTGTCTTGTTTATTGTTGCATGTAAATGGGCTCTCTTGTCCCACAAATTTGGGCTAATATCTTATGGACTTGTGGAATGGTGATTGGTGAGTGATATCATCAAGCTATTTGAGCTTAATGCACTAGAGCTCATAAGTCATATCTTACAAATAAAGAGGAGGCTACGAGATCTCTTGGTTGCAGCAGTGGTCTAACGTTTCTATTCATCAAGGCCAGAGTCAAAAAGTATGAGATTTTTTATATATTTTCTCTTCTCGACAGTCGACACTACAATTACATATTTTCTCAAGATATAAAAACAATTACATGTTTCTTCTTCTAATACATATAATTACACTAGGTTACAATCCCGTGTGATACACGGACCAAATAAATTTACTGTTACATGCTTTATAATATAAAAAGTTATGTCTTAATATTATATATTATACGGATTAAATAACTCATGTAATTGATATTTGAAAATTTGAAGTTAACATATTGAAATTTTAATTATGGATAGTTTTAATTAATAAATAACTATTATAGCATTAATAAATTAATAATTATAATTAAGGGGAGAGAAGCGGAAAACCAATATTAGATGACCTATAATGGTGACAAGTGTCCGGATTCATTTTTATTTATTAGTAAGAGATTTTCTCTATATTATTAAAATTAACTGACCATTTTATATTGTTTTTACAAAGAGATTTTTATGTGTTGATGTAT
This sequence comes from Flaveria linearis, assembly GCA_024085815.1. Lineage (NCBI taxonomy): Eukaryota > Viridiplantae > Streptophyta > Magnoliopsida > Asterales > Asteraceae > Flaveria > Flaveria linearis. The sequence continues at coordinate 95,296,960 of CM044001.1, read as the reverse complement.
TGTTATTATAATTGTTTAAAACTTTGACAATTATGTTTTGTGTATTGATATCTAACTTTGCTTATTGTATTTTTGTTTAAAATAAAGTATTTACTTTTGTGTTGGGAGTAGTCATTATATTACTTGTATTTATATAAAAGACTTGAACTTGAGGCGATGTGTTATTGATATTCTTAAAAAAGGTGTATAAAATAAACTTAGTCAAAATAGGAATATATAGTCATTCAATAAATATTTAATAAAGTTGGTAAATATGTAAATATATGTTTTAGAAAATGAAATATGCAATTAATCTTACAACTTAGGTAAGTATGTAATTAATAAATTTCGAAAGAGGAAATATCATAATAAGTAAATGCCCCAAAAATAGTATATCTTCATCATCTCATCCGACTTATCTGTTCTTCTTGTGTTGGTCTAAAACCCGATTTCAGTCATCGTCTTCACCAAGTTATTATCAAGAGGAAGACTCATCCTCCTGGTCACTTTGTACACTTTAGTTGATTACGGGTTTGTCTTCATTGATGTCAGTTCATCTTCTTCTAGTACGAATTAGGGTTCGTTATCTGTGACGAACTCAATCGTTTCTTGAATCATTATCATATTGTCTTGTACGGTTTGTGTTGTTGATGATCTCATGAGTCTTTTTCTCGTGTTTATTACTTTTCTTGATTTCCATCTTTGTTATATATCGGGTAACCCGTTCATTAAATTATTCAGTCGGATCATGTTCTATATTCAATATGCAGTATCCATGCAAGTTTTTATAATTTGGTATTTTGGTACAATACTTGAAACAGATTACAATCAATATTTGATGCTGGTGATATCTTTTGAATTCTTGCCACTTACCCCACGATGAAGATCATGTACTAGATGACATATCTGTTTCATGCTGTTAACTTTGGTTGCTTTGTCCGGTTGTTACTTTCAGTTTACTAGTTAGTACTTTAGGTTTCAGTTTCCCCTATATTTAGGATGTGAGTATATATTGTAGCGATCCTACATTTATTGTTCTTATGTTAGCAAATGGGACGGAGAGTTTGATAATGAAAAGTTGTGTTGATTTTTCTCAAGTTTTGAGTTAAATTGATTTGCCTTTGCTAGCTCAATTGTGGCATATTGGGTGGTGTTCTTAGACACGATTTCTTAACCGAAGAGGTGTATCTGTATCTTTGGTTAGATGTCGCAGCCCTATCGTTTGTTTCGGTGGTGAATCTGTATCCGAAACGAGCCTTAGATCTATCTGTATTTTTATCGTTACGTTTGAATCGGTGTTCACCTGGTTGTACTCCTATCAATCTGTTTTTGTCTGAGTTTGTTCATGGTAATATATTTGAATTTGGTGTTAATTGGATTTGGATTTACAATTTTTGAAAAAAAAATCATATCTTATTTAGTATGTTAGAGATATTAATATCACATATTCAATCGCTTTTGCCCTCCATTTTAAAAATATATCTATATTATTTCTTATATCATCGTTTTTAAAAAAAAAATGTTTATTAAAGAAAGGGAGGAAGCCTCAAAGCTTTATAATCGAGTGGTTGCATAATTGGCCACTTTTGTCTCCCTCCTTCACCCCTATCCCTTTATTTCATTTCACATTAATTAAACGCTTACCATCTATAAACTCCAAAAGTCGTCTCTAATCTTCATTTCACACTACCACCCATACCGCAGTGGTTATATAATATTATTATGATTACGAGTTCAAGTCTCATAAAATCAAACGAAAGATGGGCTCATGTTTTTCTTCCAAAAGATCAAAAACCAAGGTCACATCAGAGCACATAAGAGTGGTGCACTTGGATGGTTCATTGCAAGACTTGGAAAATCCAGCCACCGTTGACCAAGTGATCAGCAACTTCCCGATGCACTACTTATGTACCCCGGTCGAGATCCTCCAAAGCGGGTTGGTACCCCTTCAACTCAACCATCAACTCGAAACAGGTCAAATCTACTTCATCCTCCCTATCTCGACTCTTAAGTTCAACACGTGTCCGGATGACTTGACCACTTTAACAAGGAAGCTCATGAACATGGCCAAAACCGGCCGGTCAGGTCCTGCTGCTAAGGTGGTTGCCAGAAGCCCTTCGGCTAGTACGTTGTGCACTCCACAACGCGCTAGTCGAAGCAAAGTTCTAGACCGCATGTGCGGTGATAACGGAGAAGGGAGCATGTTAAATTCACCTAAATCGCCTATGTGGAAGCCTGTTATGGATACCATTGTAGAAGGCTAGTTTAATCACATGAATGTATATTATAAAATTTATGTGGTCGTCACAAAATTTGTAATATGATGCTCAAAAGTATACAGTTGGTGGTAATTTGTTTGATAAATATTTGTTATTTCATCATTTTAAATTTCAAAATTATCTTCTTTTTTTCCTTTCAAATAATCAAGTCAATAGTCAATGTTGGATCAACATAGCGCTTGAACTTAATGCTAATTAATGAAGAAACCGGAAGATTATGTTTCATTATGATAATGTAAAATATACGTTACAATCTAAAGCAAATAATTTATTCAAACACCAATTATTATTATTATCATCAATGTGCATATATTAATGGGCGACGGTACGTGGGACAATCCACGTAGAATTGAATTTTTTCGGTGTACCAAACAATTTAAAAAATAATAATAACAAGCAAAAAATGTTTATTAGATATTAAATATTAAAGATGGTACCACAATACTTAATGTAAATAAATAATTTTCACATGGTCACAACTAAATTGTTTATCTGTTACATGTGTATGATATTATTTTTACATATTTATTCATGAATATTATTTTTCAATCCGTTCTATTCTACCATGAATGATATTTAAAACAAAATAACCGAGTCTATTTATATTTCAAACGAACTATACATCATGAGAGACTATTGATGATGAAGAAAATGTCAAAATACAAGTAGCTCGATCACCACTCATTTTGATAAAATTCTCAAGTTGCTCTTATGAAGCCTCTAGCTTAGGATCCCTTGGTTAATTGTAGTGTTGTTGGTATCCTAAGCATTTATCGATCCTTCATCTGCCTAATGAATTATATATATCTCAGAGGAATTGTTTATACGTGCATGAGTCACATTTCAGCACAAGAGAGTGGACTCTTCACAATCTTTGTGACATATAAGATCGTGTGCTTTATTTATATGTATTGGACACTTCTTATGTCATCGATCGCCCATTAAGATATGAACAAGGCAAGTGCCCATTCTTATTATAGTATCTTTTTTTATTAATAACTTATTATCTTAGTCATCTAGACATCAAGTTTTATGTCCTAGTCAAGTGTTAAAGTTACTAACAAAAAAAAAAAAACATATATGTTAGCTTTGAATCTACTATACTTTAGCTTCACTGTCTACTTCGTCAAATTTACTTCAAAAATTACGTTATAGACTTGATAGACATCATGGGTATGGTACCGGTGATTTACATAATATTTATTCTGTTGGTACATTGGGTTAATTTCTCTCATAGTGTACATAATCACTCTTTATTCATCTATAAACATGGCAGTTTTATGGTTATCCTCTTTTAAAATGAGGTTAGCATCATTCTAATTACTTCTATTGATGCTCTTCATATACACTTTATGAAGCTTCTATCCAAGGACTTCACATTGAAGGATCTTTGGACTTCTAGTTTATTTTCTTGATACAATAGTCACAAAACATGTAATGACATTTTCTTATCTCAACTGAAAATTGTGGCTGTCATAATTGAAATAGTCGGCTTGTCCTTGTGTAACCATTCTATCACTCCCGTCGACACAAACAAGGACTAAGTGCTTTGGCAGGTCTTTAATCGAGGATTGCTCCACACAACGAAGTTTTGTTGGTTCTTTGCAATATTTGATTTTTACTAAGCGAACATTACTTACTGTATGAATGCTCTAAAATGAAGAATTCATTAAGTCAAGGGAACTCTCTCCTTAAGTCTTACCATCTAGAAAAATTGACTTCTTCCACCATTGTAACACCTTATGTTTAGAAAATTGAAGTTAAATGTAACTCTTTGGGGTTAAATGTAACATCGCGTATTTCAGTAAAAAATATAATATATATATATATAAATATATATATATATATATATAAATACAAATATGTATATAAATATACATATTAATTTTTGTTAGAATGTTGATAATTACAACACGTATAATAATAATAATAATAATAATAATATAATAATAATAATAATCAAAATAATAATAATAATAATAATAATAATAATAATAATAATAACATAATTATAATAATAAGTCCAGGGGTTATTTGGTAATTTTTAAAACTTAAAAACTAAGTTTTAAACATAAAATATCAAAACTTAAAACCACAGGGACCCAATGTGTAAATTTTTTTAAACACCCCAAACCTCCCTCCCCGTCGACCCATTGCCTGTTCTCCGGCCAAACTCCGGCCGCTCCTCCGGCGAAGTTCAACACCCAAATCACGTGGTTTTGACCCAAATTAAAGGTCCCGACACTCTCACAACCAAGATTCGAACCCTATGCACGTTTAATCATTGAAAAATACGGATCCAAAGCTCGTTACCTCGAATCCACTTTATTCCCACCGTTCAACGGTCGGTTAACCCACTCAAACAACAATAATCAACAAATTAAAGCTACCAACTCGATCCTTCTTCTTTCTTTCTAACGAACTCAACTCTCAAATTCATCTAAAACACACACACACATCGAGTTCGATCACCCTCTAAACCGTCGACCTGCAACTCGAATTAAAGCCCATCTCCGATCACTTTTAACTGGAATTGATAAAGGGCTTTTCATCCTTATCATCATGCGAAGCTAACCTCAAGTTTAATTTGATTATGATTGTGGTTTGGGCAGCATTTGATTGACAAAGGTGGCCGCGACCTGTTCGTCTTTGGGTAACGCGATTCAATCACCCTATAGTCAATTACATACACATACACGCTCGTTAATCATGGGAACAAAGCCCCATGATTGCAGAAGCTTTCGAGATCGATTTCGAGGTCAATTTGGGCTTCGATCGATCTAGGGCTCATACGGGATTGGGTTGAATCAAATTGGTGTTTAAAATAAATTACAATCCATTTCTTTCGCAGATGCAGCTTTGGTCCAATGGTTCCTGCGCTCCACATTAACCAAGGGGTCCCGGGTTCGACCCCGGGCCACCTCAATATTTTTTTAAACCCCTTATTTAAGCTTTTAAAATTCCAGAAAATTTCCTAAAATCATAAAAATGTTTTATTAATCATTAAAAATTTTAAACCAACCTAATTATTTCTGAAAGCCATTTCAACAATTTATTTAATTATTTTAATTGTTTTAAATAATAAAATAACTAAATATATTTCTACCAATTTATAATTAGTGTATATGTATAGTTATACAATAAATAAATTGAATCCAATATATATACATAGATATATATTATTCGATTATCGAAACAACTTTTATTTAAATAAATTACATATATATAATTTTACATAATCATATACAATTTATAACTTATGTATATAATTAACATACAATATATAGTTATGTTTACTTATGTATAAATTTATTATATACATATAATTATGTATATAATTATACATATAATTATATATAATACATGATTAATATATATTTATGTATATAATTATATATATACAATTTATTAATAAATTGTATATATGTATAACTTATATGTATAAATTTCTATTAAAATTCTTGATATAAACACTTTCAACAAATTCGTTTATTTCAAGACATTTCAAACCAAATAAATTTATCAATTTAAACTACCATGGAAATCCTAATACTTCCCAAATTCCCAAATCATTATTATTCTAATTCGAGACACTTCCTTAGGTTAATCATAAGGAATTCGTTGGGGTCTAATCTATCACGTTCAAAATTCAATCTCATCAATCAGGTGAGTATTCATATCCCCTTTTTATATCATTTCCTATTTGGGGGAAATCATGTGATACAATATATTCAATCATGATATTCTATTGTTATTTCATTCTAAATTCAATTCAAGACAGGTTATGTTATTACTTGCAATTATGTGAACATACTTTGATAAACTGGACGACAGTAAAACCCTAATTCAATCAATCAATCCTGGTATCAATGGTAGATCTACTGGTTTGGGATAATCCACCCCACATGGCTTACGAGTGGTGATTATACAAACCCACCCCATATGAATAGTCGAGTGGTGATTGTGCCAGAGGCAATTAGTCAATCTATGGTGTTTGTGTGCAAGTCTATTATATGCAAGTGTCAAGTCAAGGGGTTTCTATTGTGTCGGTTTATCTATAAGCTTTACTATTGCAATATAAGTCTTAACGTTACCTTGTGAATTGGATTATTCTCAATCAATCAATCAATCTATATGTATACTCAAAACTATGATTACTCACCAGCTAATTCGTTAGCTGACTTTATTTTCTCACATGATTTCAGGTTAAGCAAGCTAGTGGACTTCTACTTGATCATATAAGACCTGGACTTAGTCAAACAAAAGACAATTATTGTTTGTGACTTTAACTGTTGTATTTGTATCTGTTAAATTCATGTTATCCTGTAATCTGATCTAATATTATTTTCACTATTAGACAATCATGAGTTATGAACAATCAATCATTCCCTCGTCCGCTCCGATGATTCCGCCGTCGGTCGGGGGGTGACAGATTGGTATCAGAGCCATGGTTATAGGGAATTAGGTTATTAGAAATGGAATGACCTAGACTATAACTAAGTACCTTTACACATGAGTCCTCTCATGTATTTTATATGCTTAGATAGGATTTTATGTGCCTTACATGTTTATACTTGATTATGTGATTATCTGCCTTATGTGATGATCTTCTTATACTTTGAATATTATCAATGTACACACGAATCTTAACTCATATTCTAAGGCATTGTGTGCCTAATTCAAGTGATTTCAAACTCCAAAACTCGATTGTTATTCATGGTTTTCAAATCTCGTCAAAGTCCGTGTCACATGACCGAGAACATGCAATGCTGGAAGAGTGGGATACCTGTATCTTAAGGTGTTCTGTCTAGGCAAGGTATTCATACAACTTGATTACCTTACCTGGGAACCCTTGGGATGAGTATCTGCTTATAGGTACGCATGTCTTCAATAAGGTTGTGTTGGACATAACACTTGATTAGTCAACGTATTCGCTTTGATTTACGAATCAAACGATTACACTCGGAACATATCATCGTTATTATGCCAAATTCTCGATCCTCGTTTTCATGTTGTATAGCTCATATTACCCATTCTCATAAACTATCTCAATGATATTTCAGAATGTCTTCTCGTCGAATCCGTTCACGATCTAGAAACTCTGGCCGTAAGATTTCTGCTATTGTAGCACGTGAAGTTACTGCGGTCATCCCAACTCTACTTACCCATTTGAACCAAGGCAACAATACTGTCCAAAACCCAATTGCACCAAACCCTCCTCAAACTTGTACTTACAAACAATTCAGTTCTTGCAACCCCCCTAAGTTCAGTGGAACTGAAGGTGCTACCGGATTACTACAGTGGTTCGAAAGCATCGAAAACACATTCTTAAACAGTGAATGCCCTGAAAATCTAAAAGTCCGATATGCCACAAGTGTTCTTCAGAAACGCGCACTTACTTGGTGGAACGAGAGAAACGAACCCGTGGAACTGAAACTGCTCTAGCCTTAACATGGACTGAAGTTAAGGATCTCATGACTAAAGAGTTCTGCCCAAGAAACGAAGTCCGAAAACTGGAAGCTGAGTTCTGAGAATTAACCCAAGACAGTGGCGAAACCTCGCATACACTAACCGATTTCACGAACTGAGCCTTTTGGTACCGCACCTTGCTACTCCTACCTCCCGAGCCATCGAGAAATACATTGGTGGTCTACCCATGCAGATTCAGGATACGGTGCTAGAAAGGAATCCTTCACACTAGAAGATGCTATCAGGCTGGCTGCACAGCTAACCGATAATCATGTGAAAGCTGGTTCCTTAACCCGGAAAGGATGGAAGAAAAATACCGATAAACTTCCTAACGAAACCGTCAAAACCGACCAACCCGAGCCTTCCAGGAACAAGAAGAGGAAGGCCAATTCTCAAAACTTTGCTGTGATTACCCCTGCTATACCAATTAATCAAGTCCCTCCAACTCGTCAACCAGCAGTAAACAACCAATCACTAATGAAAAAGTCATACGCTGGACCCTATCCGCAGTGTAACAACTGTAGTTATCACCATCCCGCTAACATTCAGTGTCGTCAATGCACAAACTGTGGTCGTTTGGGTTATACATTCAACGTGTGCAGGAGTGCTGCTAAAGCTCCAACCAATGCACCAGTTCACCAACATCTTCCTGCAATTACCCAGGGTCGTGCATGCTATCAATGTGGTGATCCGAATCATTTTCGCAATCGATGCCCTCAACTTGTCAGCCTAGTTCCTACGGCTCAAGGACGTGTTTTCAACATTAATGTTCAACAAGCTCAAGCCACCAATGATGTGGTGTTGAATAATTCTTGTCCTTGATTTCGTCTTCATGATGTAATTCAAGATTTGTAATCGTGATATTCCTTTGTTACATTGATGTAATTTGAAAATTTTTAAATTTCTAATTGGGATATTTTTCCTTTCGTTTTTAAGTCGAACTTTGAACCGTTTGCACCGTGGGAGATGCAACAGTTTGCAAGTCAATCTATGACTAAGAACACTCGTATCTCCTAAATGATTCTAACTCATCAAAACATGGGTGATTCCCTTACTATGATGATGATTCTTTATTCGTTTCAATAAATGGTTTTCAATTGTATGTTTTATGAAATTTCATCCTCCGGATTAGGGTGATTCCTTATCTCGAGGACTGACTTCTATTATTCTCTTTGGAACTTACATTACACAAATGACATGATCTCACCAAAATAGGATTGAAACCCGTACTTTGGTGACAAATGTCAATCTTCGATTGTTTTCTTGTTATTATCAAGCTCAATCATCAGATACGCGTGAAATTCATACCTTGATGATAATATCATTCTTATGGATTGTATTTCTCAAATGAAACGACCTCGTCAAAGTAGGAGTGAATTCTGGATTTTGATGAGGAAGTCTATCTTATTATATTTTGTTTTTGTAGAAATTCATCGTTAAGATAGGAGTGATTTTCCTTACCTTAATGGTGAGTTATCTCGTCTTATTTCTGTAGATCCTCAAATCAAACTTTTTGGATTGGTAAGCTAGTGGTTATACCTTGAGAGTACACCATCAAGTTAGGGGTGAAAACCATACCTTGAGGACTATCTCATTCCTTGATCATCAACTTACCATGGTTGTAATCAAGTGACGAGACGCATGTATTAACTTGAAGGGTGAAATAATGTTAGTGTTTCGACCTATCAAGCCAAAGCTTGATCTCTGAACTTGAACAGAGACCTGATTCGTTTTAGGTTGATTTTGAATCCTAACTTGGAACATTTAAATTCTTAAATCGATTTCTTTCCCTTTATTCTCATGTTTTGATTTGATCTAGCTACATCGAACCATTATTCCTTATTTATCAACTTCTATTTCGAGATATCATCGAAACCTGATTACGTGATGGTAGTCTTCCTAAACAATCCTTTGTCAAATAAAGATATTATCTCTGATCGTGATGGTCGCTTCATCTCTCGTTACTGGAAAAGTCTCCAATCAGCTCTTGAAACTCAACTGAATCCTAGTACAGCCTATCATCCGCAAACCGACGGTCAGACTGAAAGAACGATACAAACCCTCGAGAATATGCTCCGGCTTGTGTCATTGATTTCAGTGGATCGTGGGATTCTCATTTTTTGTTAATTGAATTATCTTACAATAACAGTTACCAGACCAACAGATGACACCATTTGAGGCCATGTATGGTCTGAAGTTGGTGAATCACAAATTACTGGTCCGGAATTGATACAAGAAACAACCGACAAAACTCACAAGATCCGTGATAACTTGGTCGCTGCTAGAAATCGTCAAAAGCTTTATGCTGATAAAAGACGTAAACCCATGGAATACAAAGTTGGCGAACTCATACTTCCTAAGGTATCACCTTGGAAGGGAGTGATCCGTTTGGAAAAAAAAATGGAAACTAGCACCTCGTTATGTGATTCCATTCAAAGTGCTCGAGCGAATTGGGAAACTGGCTTACAAGCTTTAACTACCCCAAGAGCTCAGCAATTTACATTCAACGTTTCACGTTTCAAATCTCAAGGAGTGTCTTGCCGACGAAAATCTCCACATTCCACTCGACGAAGTCCAGATTGATGAATCTATGTACTTTATTGAGAAAACTGTGGAAATTATGGATCGGAAGTCAAACAACTCAAACATAGTCGAATACCTATTGTCAAAGTCCGCTGGGAATCTAAACGTGGCCCAGAATTCACCTGTGAACGTGAAGACCAAATGAAAGCCCAGTGTACTCATCTTTTCGTTTCAGTCTCCTCGTGAACAATTTCGGGACGAAATTTCCTAAAGCAGGGGAGACTGTAACATCGCGTATTTCAGTAAAAAAATATAAATATATATATATAAAATATATATATATATAAATACAATATGTATAATAAATATACATATTAATTTTTGTTAGAATGTTGATAATTACAACACGTATAATAATAATAATAATAATAATAATAATAATAATATATTCAAAATAATAATAATAATAATAATAATAATAATAATAATAATAATAATAATAATAATAATAATAATAACAATAATTATAATAATAAAGTCCAGGGGTTATTTGGTAATTTTTAAAACTTAAAAACTAAGTTTTAAACATAAAATATCAAAACTTAAAACCACAGGGACCCAATGTGTAAATTTTTTTAAACACCCCAACCTCCTCCCGTCGACCCATTGCCTGTTCTCCGGCCAAACTCCGGCCGCTCCTCCGGCGAAGTTCAAACACCCAAATCACGTGGTTTTGACCCAAATTAAAGGTCCCGACACTCTCACAACCAAGATTCGAACCCTATGCACGTTTAATCATTGAAAAATACGGATCCAAAGCTCGTTACCTCGAATCCACTTTATTCCCGACCGTTCAACGGTCGGTTAACCCACTCAAACAACAATAATCAACAATTAAAGCTACCAACTCGATCCTTTCTTCATTTCTAAACGAACTCAACTCTCAAATTCATCTAAAACACACACACACATCGAGTTCGATCACCCTCTAAACCGTCGACCTGCAACTCGAATTAAAGCCCATCTCCGATCACTTTTAACTGGAATTGATAAAGGGCTTTTCATCCTTATCATCATGCGAAGCTAACCTCAAGTTTAATTTGATTATGATTGTGGTTTGGGCAGCATTTGATTGACAAAGGTGGCCGCGACCTGTTCGTCTTTGGGTAACGCGATTCAATCACCCTATAGTCAATTACATACACATACACGCTCGTTTAATCATGGGGAACAAAAGCCCCATGATTGCAGAAGCTTTCGAGATCGATTTTGAGGTCAATTTGGGCTTCGATCGATCTAGGGCTCATACGGGATTGGGGTTGAATCAAATGGGTTTAAAATAAATTACAATCCATTTCTTTCGCAGATGCAGCTTTGGTCCAATGGTTCCTGCGCTCCACATTAACCAAGGGGTCCCGGGTTCGACCCCGGGCCACCTCAATATTTTTTAAACCCCTTATTTAAGCTTTAAAATTCCAGAAAATTTCCTAAAAATCATAAAAATGTTTTATAATCATTAAAAATTTTAAACCAACCTAATTATTTTCTGAAAGCCATTTCAACAATTTATTTAATTATTTTAATGTTTTAAATAAATAAAATAACTAAATATATTTTCTACCAATTTATAATTAGTGTATAATGTATAGTTATACAATAAATAAATTGAATCCAATATATATACATAGATATATATTATTCGATTATCGAAACAACTTTTATTTAAATAAATTACATATATATAATTTACATAATCATATACAATTTATAACTTATGTATATAATTAACATACAATATATAGTTATGTTTACTTATGTATAAATTTATTATATACATATAATTATGTATATAATTATACATATAATTATATATAAGTACATGATTATATATATTTATGTATATAATTATATATATACAATTTATTAATAAATTGTATATATGTATAACTTATATGTATAAATTTCTATTAAAATTCTTGATATAAACACTTTCAACAAATTCGTTTATTTCAAGACATTTCAAACCAAATAAAATTTATCAATTTAAACTACCATGGAAATCCTAATACTTCCCAAATTCCCAAATCATTATTATTCTAATTCGAGACACTTCCTTAGGTTAATCATAAGGAATTCGTTGGGGTCTAATCTATCACGTTCAAAATTCAATCTCATCAATCAGGTGAGTATTCATATCCCCTTTTTATATCATTTCCTATTTGGGGGAAATCATGTGATACAATATATTCAATCATGATATTCTATTGTTATTTCATTCTAAATTCATTCAAGACAGGTTATGTTATTACTTGCAATTATGTGAACATACTTTGATAAACTGGACGACAGTAAAACCCTAATTCAATCAATCAATCCTGGTATCAATGGTAGATCTACTGGTTTGGGATAATCCACCCCACATGGCTTACGAGTGGTGATTATACAAACCCACCCCATATGAATAGTCGAGTGGTGATTGTGCCAGAGGCAATTAGTCAATCTATGGTGTTTGTGTGCAAGTCTATTATATGCAAGTGTCAAGTCAAGGGGTTTCTATTGTGTCGGTTTATCTATAAGCTTTACTATTGCAATATAAGTCTTAACGTTACCTTGTGAATTGGATTATTCTCAATCAATCAATCAATCTATATGTATACTCAAAACTATGATTACTCACCAGCTAATTCGTTAGCTGACTTTATTTTCTCACATGATTTCAGGTTAAGCAAGCTAGTGGACTTCTACTTGATCATATAAGACCTGGACTTAGTCAAAACAAAGACAATTATTGTTTGTGACTTTAACTGTTGTATTTGTATCTGTTAAATTCATGTTATCCTGTAATCTGATCTTAATATATTTTCACTATTAGACAATCATGAGTTATGAACAATCAATCATTCCCTCGTCCGCTCCGATGATTCCGCCGTCGGTCGGGGGGTGACATTAAAAGTATAAAGAGGTAAAAGTTAAATTAACAAAGATGCAAAATGAAAAAAATTAAGGGCAGACCCACCCTTACGGGTTGAGGGGTCACCAAACATTCATGAAAAAATATTTCTTTTAATATGTATATAATCGAATCTCGAGCGACAATCAAGAACTTTGATACCAACCCCCATGGAAAGTGAAAGAGAAGAAAGAAATGATGAAATTAGAAAACACATCTATGGCAACCATGAAAATGTCTTATTTGCAGCCATAAAAATGGTATGAAAGAAGCTTGCAAGAGCTAGAAGAAAAAACAATGTTACAATTATAGTTATGTATGGATTACTTGTGAAGAGGGGTCGTATAGTCTTTCTTGTAGCTAAGTGTAGGGCTAGGTCATGTAATTATCATAAAATTGAATTCAAATGAAACTTTTAATATATTTAGTTTTATCTCCCCCTTTAAAAAATCACCTTTTTATGTTAAGAATTAATATTTTCTTTAAATTGAGTGTCACATCCCGGCGGAAGCGTGAAGCGATGTTTTGAATGTGACTCGTTGTTCAGAACACAATTGATTACAAACAATTAAATCACAACAACATGAAAACGTAAAGCACATACTTCATTCATATATATATATTATAGATTACATCATTACATATATGTCAAAATTTAACGTAATCTTTACTACAACATATTCTTTAACTAAACGTCTTCAGGTACGATGGAAATGTGCATCCACTATCACACTGCCATCATAGATGTTAACTGTTAAGCTTACACAAACTCGTCCTACAACTTTACCCCATCCGTTGTAGACGTCAAATGAAAAGTCAATATTGTTAGTCATTTTTACCTGAAAAAGCATACTCAAATAGTCAACATAAAGTTGGTGAGATCATAGGTTTATATCCAGACAAAACATTTTATTGATGCACTAATTACAACCAAACCTGCTCACACACATAATCATTCTGTCACGAAATAATTGACAAGATCTGATAATATTACATCTCAACCCTCATTCGGTTAGGTGCAGGAAAATAGCATCACAACACTCATCCTGTTGGTGCAAATATTCTTCTAAGTAGCGCTACTAATATTATCAGACGGTTCCTCATTCGAATTAATGGTTGTATCACAAATGACAGTAAGTCTCAAAATATTTTCAAAAATAATGCATCAACATAACCAGTATGCTTTTTCCCCCAAAAACTTTACAAATACCAAAAGGTCAAAATGGGGCTATGAGTCTCACCGTGTCTCCAAATGGTAACCTATAAAATAATTTATAAGTTAGACAAAAATTTCTTTAAAATTTTTAGAACTTCAGATATAACTAGTTCCTGAAATTTTAACTGTACAATAATCAGCTAACATCACCATAAAATCCTCAACTTTTATTTCATTATATACAAATTGTTATAATTGTTCCAAAGTTTCTATAAATTACTAAAAATAGATACTTCCGTCCAAAAATTATCAAAAATCTACAGAATATTATTTCACCTGTTTATATTATCCCATAAATTTTATAACATCTAATTCTCAACAGATTGTTTTCTGTATTTCTTACAATATTCCCAAAATTCATTAAAAATAGTTACATAACTCCAAAAATTATGAAATTTATACCATCTATTGATTCTGATTTATGATAGCTTCAGTGAAATTTTCACGATTTATGGTACTGGTTAAATATTTATTTAGATTACAGATCACTTAAAATTTCATTTTTCAAACATAATAATGAAATAAAATACCAAATAATTCCTGGAGCTTTTATGCCCCAAAATGGTCATTCTTTGATTTTTCCAGAATTTTTCCCGAATTATTTGTATTTTTGAGTATTTTCTTTATTTTTAAATAATTTGTATAAATTACTTTACTTAATATATTTTTACTTAAATTTACAGAATAATGAGTTAATATTTTCTAAAGATTTTCCAATATTTATTCCACAATCACAATTTATTTAGTATTTTTACTTATTTTCCTTAATATTTCCAAGATTAATTCTCATAAATTCAAAATATACTTTTTGTCATAATTTTTCTGAATTTCTTTACTGTGATTTTTAAAGTTTTTTCAGACTCTTAAATATTAGTTTTTGGTATATATATATGTACCAAAACAATTATATGTGTTTATAATACATATGTACTCTTAGCATTTTAAATACTTTGAAAGATTTTAACCTTGTAAACGAGGGAGGGAAGGGCTGATGATGATCGGGGAATGGTTGAGATGCCTTGAGCCCACGACTTGAGAAGGTGGCTAGCTTGGGTTTGTAGAACCGAGAGGTAGAGAAGCAAGGTGGTGGAAGATAGTGTTGGGTCGCGAAAGGTGATGGTGGTGTTGTTGAGCTACGGGAAGGTGCTGGTGGTGATGGTGTGCGATGGTGAAGTGGTGGTGGTGTATGGTTGCTAATAGATACCGTGGAGTGTGAGGGAACAAAGGTGGTAGAGATGGTTGTGGTGATGTTAATCGGGACCGAGAGACAAAATGAATAAGATACTTTGAGATAGTAGTTTGATGGTTATGTGGTTTAGTTGTGTTCAATGATTCTCGGTCAAGAGCATATATAAGAATTTTACACATCATTACCCTAGGTTCCTAGAATGGTGACTAAGCTAATATAGCTTTGCTTAGTTACCTTATAGGTTTAGGTGGCAAAAAGGTGGTGAAGCTTGGTGTAGCTTAGGTGGCCGAGAATGTTTTTGGGATTGCCACATTCACTTGGTAATCATGATGTCTTGGTGACTAAGGGTTAAGAATGCAAGGTGGCCGAGAATTGCTCAAGAGCTTGCCACATTTAATTCTTGCAATGATGATGTTAATATGTGGCGGTTTGGTGGTTTTTATGGTGTCCTTCAACCGAGGGATGCTTAATGGTTTGATTAGTTATCTAACCGAGGGGTTAGGTTGTTAATTTCGGTTGATAATACATCGGGTTAGTGAGACTTTAGGTAGTGTTTAGGTGTTTGTGTTTTAGGGCTTAGGTGTTTTAATCATCAAGGCTTAATCTGGGTGTTAATATTATCCTAGTGATTCGAGAGTTTGGTTGTG